>JZKD02S2089058.1:1052034-1067698 GCA_000966675.3 Picea glauca | reverse complement strand
TTAGGTCTTCTTACATCTTCCTTATTCTATTTTATTGAAAGGCCTTATTAATATTGACCTTTATTACATCCGAATACATTGATCTACCTATGTGCGGGTTAGGACCTTAACAGTTGTGGAGGAAGTCACAGAGGCAACATCAAAACTTCTTTGAGTTAGGGATCTAGCCCTCTGAGACTCAGAGAGGGATCTCTTTGTCAAATTTAGATTTGTTTGAAATAGGATATTAGGCTAGTTATGTAGAATAGGTTATGTTCTTGGAGTTTTCTGTAGATTGGCTGGAAAAGGTTTCATGCTTCCATTGGGATATGGGGTCTATTCATAAAAATAGAGATCAAAGAACAGTTTATGAGAAGTCTTTTCACAAGGCAAGATAATGCAACTATTGGATTCTTTGGGAATAAGCGATGGGTTAGCATAAAAGGTGAGATTATCAATCACAGTAAAGAAGCATTTAAGAATTTCTTCACTATAACATCAGAAGACAAACATTTAGATTTTTAAAAGTCAGAAAATAAGGTATGCAAAGATAAATCCTATGACTTTAGCTCCTTTTAAAAAAAATCAGATAGACAACACAATGATAACAAAGGAAGATACACATTCAACGATGAGGGAAAAAACTTCACCAATAGCTAACATGAAAGAATCCTGTGAAACATTTCTTTATATTTCTGGAAAATCTCTTGATAGAAGTTACAGTGCTCCTAGCCTACTTCGGCCTGAGTCAACCCTCAGTACTTCAAAGTTTGAAGTATTTATAATCAAAATTACATACGACCCTGTCATTAAATATCAAGATGTGGCAAATCTAAATTTAGCTAGCTAACTTAACAAGATACAAAAATTTAGGAAACTGTTTGATGATGTGTTGAAACGTCATGCCGATTTTTGGGGTGAACCATTGGTGAGGCCTCTGCACGACCTTGTCTGACTAGATATCTAACTAGTCTTAGACACCTCATCGACTACTCAATCAGATTGCAAAGCTCTTCCCATCGAAGGTGACTGGGAACACTGACTTTGAGAAATCTTTGGTATACTTCATCCATCTCCGTGTACTTGGAAAAAGTTGGCTTGATGATGAAAATGTACCAGATCTCATGCTGTATACTGATGTCTAACTGTAAAGAATCTAATAATGCTTTTCCCATGATACTGCCTTGTATTCCTGAGAATTTTGAGCTATCGTTAACCACAATGGCTAGTTTCTATTTGTAGTCGGCAAGCGTCATTAATTTGTCATTTATAACTCTCATACCAGAAAGGCCTTTCTTCTGCAGAGCTTCAATCTTGCTAAAAAATCTTTGCACTCCTGCGTCCATGGTATAGACCTTTTCCTCTAGCTATAGAATTAGTCCTCTCTTGGTCAGGACCCTCTTGACCTCAAGGATGGTCTCTATCCTATCTTCAATCTTCAATTCTTATAGTTCCTCTCTGGTTTTGGAATTTAGAAATTTAATGATCTCGGTAGCTTCTGTGGGCATCTCTCCCAGTTCTGCTCTTATCTTCTCGATAGCCTGCTGACTTCTTTGCACCACCTTGTTTTGCTCAAACACGATTTGTTTCATCATCCATATTTCATTCTTGGACTTGGTGATGTCCATCCAGACACTTTCTTTGACCTCAACCAGTGTTTTGCCTGCCACTGTTTGCTTCTGAATCTATTGCAATTCCTGTTTGAGCTGGTCTGATGTTTGTTTTTCCTTGGAGTAGCTAGTTTTGTAAGAAGACTTGAGTTATTGAAGGTTCTCAATCTCATTTTTGAGTTTGCTAATCTATATCTCTTGCAAATTCATTTCTTCAATAGATTTAGCCAGTTCAACAATCTTCTCTAGGGTTGTCAGTGGAGTTGAGGGGGGAATTTCTACTACAAACATTGTGCTCACTCCTGCGAGTGGAACTGCGCTCAGTGGAATCACCTCCATGGGCTTTGGCTGCTCCTTGTTTTTCACTAGTTTTTCCAATTCCACTTCTATTTCCTTCAATTGTGCATTCTGCTCCATGATGATCTTGAGAATCTCATCCTTTTCCCCTTCTATATCCATTATTTCCTTTGCCTGTGAATCTTCTGTTGGTGGCAGTTTCAACTGTTTCCTCAGAGATGCTATATCGACATTTTTCTTTTTGAGCATCTCCTCGACTGCTTTCACATTTGAGGGATCATATCCGATCTTGAGGACCAGTTCCTCCAACGTCTTAATCCTGTTATCCTTGGAAAATGATGATATTGTTTCTAACTTCACCTGCGTCTGGACATTGTTCAGAGATACTTGTAACTTGGAGGCAGTAGTGGAAGAATGTGCCAATGTGGAGAAAACCATTTTTCCAGTTTGCCTGTGCAGTTCCATCTGATCAGTTGGATGCACATCTTTAGTCTAAAATTCGAATGTTTCCCTTTTGTAATCAGTGATTACCTTCGGGTCTGGCACTTGTGCTTATAGAAATGCCATGTGAATTCTACCCTTCTCAGTGTTGAATGAAAACAACAGTCGATGTTGTGCAGTGGTTGTTTGCTTCCAGAACTGAGCATACGTGTTGCTGGTCAGTGTCTGATTTTTCTTTTTGATTAGATCATACTTCCAAAAAATACTCAATTTCGGTGCTATTATTCTCGGTTGATTGGCTGGGGGAGTATCTGTAGGCTTATTGGGAAACACTATGGTCATTATTTGTTTGCAGCTTGTACTAAGGAGTGACTGATCAACCTCCATAGTTGTAGTGGATTGAATTCCCTTTTCACCAGCCATGTTAGGTGCCTGACTAGTTTTTGGCCTCTTGGTGTGTAACTGAAACTCTTTCTATGATACTTCAATGATGGAAGGTGAAGTGTCCTTCCTGGGCCTTTTCTCTTTTGGAACCTGAGGCTTAGTTTTCCATGAGACGGTGATAGAAAGGTTCTGTTGTTCTGTCTCAACCAGAGTGTTTAGTTCCCATTCTGTCTGGTTGGCGAAATTCTTTATCTCAGGCCTAGATGTGTGGACATATGGGATATTCTTATTCTTATCTCACATCTCTAAAATTATCCCGTAAGGGTTAGAATGCCATATGAAGCTAGAAAAAAACTTCATTTCCTTTAACAGTCTATCTGCTTCCTCCCCAACGCCTTGGCTATTGTAGATGAATGACCCAATCTGCCCTTTGATTCTGAGTTGTTGCTTCTTCTTCAAAGACACAAAATGTATGTCAGTTGAATTAATCATTTGTCTTATGTATTCTAAGGTAAATATTCTCATGGGCAGATACTTGGGTAACTTGTATGGAGCCAATTCACACCCATACAGTTTGATCTCTGTGTGGTCTTGGTACAGGTACCGGTCTCCCATCTTTGCAAGATCCGAGAGGTGTAGGATCCTTTGAATTTCCTCGTTTTTTCTAGGCTTGGGTCTGCCACTAAACATTCTCACCATAGGATGGTAGAACTGCTCGATAAATTGTTTGACGCTAAATTCTATAGAGTTGTGTCTGAGCAACGAAGTCCACATTGTCACTGCCTATGGCCTCCCATCCTTGTCCATCTTCTGCATCAAAAAAGAGAATTTGTTCGCTTGAAAGAATAGGAAAATGTAAGGCAGTATTGAGAAATACCAGAACATGCCTTCCATGGAAAAATTTGAGAATTTCTCATGAATTTTGTCTGCCAAGAAAGTGTTGTAGTCGAACTGTGTGGTGGGTTTCTCATCTATGGAGAATATGGACAGAAAACCCAATATGTGTTCATTCACCCATTGATCTAAAAAATACCCAAGCAGGGCACAAAGCGGTGAGATGACTTGGTTTCCCTTCAATGAGAACAGGGATGAAGGATATGGGGGATTTGTAGTGGGGATCTGAGTGACCTGCAGGAGAAAAATATCGAAAGTCTAAGCTCTTTGGGGGAATGATAAATTCTGGTATAGTTCTGTGATAATTTCAAGGTTGAAAGGTGAGGCGGATTCAACTCTAGGTATCTGCATCATCTGGTCAATGTTTTCAGGTGTAATGAGGAAAATAATTTCTCCTAATGAAGAAACTATGACTCTCTGGTCGGGGAGGTAGTGAGCCTGGCATTTGAGGGAAAATTCAGGGAAATGGTGAACATGGGGGTAAATATACAGGGGAAGGTTTGATTCCTAGAGCCCAATTTCATTGCTCTGGTCAAGGAAAACCTCTTTGATCCATGACTGCAAGTCCGCGAAGTCAAATTCACATCTGGTGTCTGCGATTAAATGGTCTTTTTCAGCCAGTGTGATCCCATCGAGGTTGACAGGGGGGGAGGAAAGGATTTTCCTCATCCTCTGTTCTTTTTTATTTTGGCACCATCACTGTAAAAATACCTACAAATCAAACAATCATTAGTGGGGATGATGGTGGCTTTGGACAACTGAATGTAACAGAGAGGAAAACAGGGAAAATTTCTCTAGTGTGGTGACAGGGTGAATGATGAGGGAAAGAAGGGTGAAGGTAGATTTTTAGAAAATGGATACCTGTTGGGCACGAGAGACAGGTCAATAGGTTAACGGATAGGTTATCCAATAATAAATGGCCAATGGGTCATTTAGAGTGTGATATGGTAGGTGACAATGACTAAAGAATACAGTTGGGCGACGTGGCAAGAGTTGATTGGGGAGTAACCATGGTGAGAGGATTTGTAAAGGGAGAACAAGTGGAATGGACTGACAGAGTAATGAGATGTGACCTCTAGTTAAAAAACGTGGATAATGATGTCATGGGGTGACATGGTATGTCAGACCTTGAGAGGCGGTGGGATTCTAACCCAATAGATTCCTACCACATAGAGATAAGGGGCCTGCTAGAAAAAAATCCATTCTGGACTCCCCCCCCCCTCCGTTAAGAACATATTGGTCAGGGGGGTCCAGAAAACACCATGAGCCATTGATTTGTGTGCCTTATTTTCAACCGTAGATTTGTGCGCAATATTTAACCAACATTTTGGACCCCCCCCCCACCACCATTAAAGGTAGAACGGTCAAGGGTGAGCGGGGTCCGGAATCCAATCTAACCCATGGATCTGAGTGTGAACATCTGAGCCATTCATATATGTGCCTTTGTTATTTTCGATTCCTGACCCACCCCCACTGTTAAAGGTAGAACGGTCATGGGGGGTCTAGAAAGACCTGTCAACCGTAGATCTAGGTGCCTGCTCTCCGGCTATTCATCTATGCGCTATGCTTAACTGTGAGCACAAAGGCATATGAGCTCCAAAAAACTTAGGATAAGTGCATATTGTGGGTTTTCCCAAGCTTTTCCATGTTTTTATCACCAAGGGGTTAGACATTAAACCTTTTAAACCTCAAAGATATGGTTCAACATTGATCATCATGCTTGTTTTATTGAGATAAAGCAAACTACCCTATGCTCTAACCTAATTACCTATGACAATTAGTCCAGATTAAACTGTTGGACTAAGAAATTACTCTATCCTGGGGTTATCTGACCAAGATTAGGCAGTTTGGTCAGATTTATTCACTAACTAACCTAAATCACTTGGCTAAGATTAAACAGTTTAGCCAAGCTTATTCACTACTCCTATCAACATCAATTTAAAAAAACTTGGCCATGCTTGAATGGTATGGACCAAATCATTGTTATTGCATGGGGCTCTATTGAATTTCTTTTATGCCCTCTTTTATTCTTTTTCTTTTTCTTTCTCTTTTCTTTTTCTTTTTCTTTTTCTTTTATTTTCTCAAATTATTTGCAGAATGGAAAATCATTTGACAAACAAAAAAACTTCAAGAGATAACATTTCAGTCACCAGTTGATCCTATAAATTATAGGGTTATAATAGCTTCCAGATGGGCCTCCACCACTTCAATCCTCCACCAAAGGAAAGATCATAAGAGAGAAACAATGAGGTTCCCAATCAATAAGGGAAGAGATTGGGGGCTAAACATTGTGTTCAGACTTAAAGGACAAAGAGATTCATACTCAATATGAAGTAAATAATTTCTCGAGAGTAACTTTTCTCTCAAAGTTGAATCCTTTCTCATCTTTCCATAGCTCGGAATTGGCCCATTTATAGCCTTCAGAATGGAACTGAAGGGATGATTTGAAACATTTCCAGTATATGGAAGTCCAAGGATCATAGATCTCCTATCGTGACATGGAAACCCGACATTAATTTTCATTTTTTGTCACAAATACTGATGTACACAGGTTGTAGTGGTTCAGCCTGCATATACGCATGTTGTATAGTGGGCAAGATGCATACATGTGGAAAAATATGTATTTTTGGCTCTCGATTTTAGAAATCTGGATGATAAGTCTGCATAGGGAAATGGAAAAATGAATTCTGTGTAATATTGCATAGGGTGAGGCAAATATTGCTATAACATAGAGACAACTTGGAGATGGGTTGTCTGATGAGACTGTTTAACTGGGTAAATCTATTGGGTGATCCTGGGATTTACTAAGAAAGTTGGTTAGGTACGTGGTCGAATTCAGACCATACTGTTTGAATGGATGAGAATCCTGGCATGAATACCGATGGAATCTTCACGTATCATGACTTTATGGTTTAACAGAGTTCAGACGGGTTACTGTAGTGGTCATAAAGGCGATGAATGGACTGGGTTCGTCTGGCACATGGACTAGGATTGGGTCCTGATTCACTCTCCCTCCAACCACAAAGGGGTCCCTGTCACATTTAATGACTTCCCTTAATGGACTTGTGGTTCTTCTGATCCTACACTGCTGAGTAAGTGGTTCTGCACCAATGCAACACTTAAACAAAAAAATGAAATACATGTCGCAGCGCAACAATGCACACTTCGACTTTATTAACTGAATTCAAAGAAATTGAAAAAAATTCAAATCTAACAACTATAAATGTTCCTTTGGACTAGAGAAATAGTTCTTTATCTCAATTCTAATAAATATGGGGTTTCAGGAGAGTGCCATTCACCCATCTCGACTGAAGTATACCATCCAGTTGTGCGACTCTGACTGCTCCAAAGGGTTGGGTCTCCCCAACTATAAATGATCCCAACCAATGCATGCACAACTTTCCTGAATTTTTCTGGTATCGAATGTCATAAAGTAGGGCCTTATCTCCTTGAGAAAATGTTTTAGTCTTAATGTGCCTATCATTCCAAGCTTTCTTCCTTTCTTTCTCAACTTATTGATGAAAGTATGCTAAAAAGATGATCTCATCAAGTTCTTGCAACTCCGCAACCCTTTGGATGAATTATTCCACATGTTTATAATCTATGCAATGTATAGACTCGAGGTGATGAACTCTCCAGAAACCATAGACTCTAATATGGATAGGTGTTCGGGGCCCACTTTGCATCTTCTAGGTTTGATGATCACCTCAAATGAAAATTCATGACACGGTAATGACCATCGCCAATTTCTTCCTTCCAAGATAGGCTTGTTAACTAGTTATTTTAACGTAGAGTGATCAATAAAAAATTTAAAATGAGAGCCTAACAAGTAATGTCTAAACTTCTGCAGTGCGTAAACCATAGCTAAACCCTCCCTTTCTGTGGTTGTATAGTTGCGCTCAGCTTTCGACAGCTTCCTGCTAGCAAAGTAGATGGGATGATCCATGACTCCATCTCGTGGCTGCGCTAAGATGGTTACTAGGGAAATTCTTGATGCATCCATGTGCGCATGAAATTCATTTTCCCAGTTTAGAAATATCAGAATAGGTGTTGTGCTGAGATTTTCCTTCAGGATGTTGAATTCTTTATCACACTCTGGCGTCCACTGGAACACTTCTGACTTCTTTAGTATATTTTCCATGGGTGCAATAATGTTTACTTAACTTATGATAAACATGTGATAGTAACCTGTGTGCCCCAGTGTGGAGCACAATTGTCTAGAGCTCGTAGGTGGTGGCATGTTCACAATGACCGCAACTTTGGATGGGTCTACCAATACTACTTCTCAGCATATTATGTAGCCTAACAAATTTCCATGTGGAAACAAAAGATACACTTTCTAAGGTTCAGAGATATCTGCAATTCCCTACATCTATCAAACATTAGACATAGTAGCACTACATGTTCCTTGAGAAGATTGTATACTGTCCAATTGTCCATATAAACTTCTATGAATTTGTGAATAAATTCTTGGAAGGTTGCTATTACAATCCAAGAAAAAAATATAGGGGTGTTCTTTAGGCCGAAGGGAATCACATTGTATGCAAATGACCCCATTCTATTATGAATGTGGTCTTCCTTTTTTATTCTTCAACAATTCTCACTTGGTGATACCCCAAAAATTGATCTGTAAATGAGTAAAATTCTTTCCCCGCAACCCATTCTAGCACCTCGTCAGTAAAAGGCATTGGAAAAGGGTCATGGACATAGGAAGAGTTAAAGATTTTGTATTCCACACATACCCTAATGTCCTCTATACCTTTCTTTCTCTGGATGATTATGGGGCTAGCCTATTATACTTCCTCAACTAGAAAAATAAGTCTAGCCTCAAGCATCTTGTCTATTTCCCTCTTAACCTTCTCTTTCACTTAGGGGTTAAGATGATATGGCCTATTCCTTACAGGTTTTGATCCTTTTTTTAGTTCAATTTTCATGTCCCTCATAGCTCCTTTAATCCTTTTTAGTTCTGAAAATGTCTTTGGGAATAAGTCCTCATACTCCCGCAACAAGCTATGTATTTCTTGGCTAGTTTGCTCATCCCAGTAATCTCTTACCATAGCTATCTTGGGTTTCTCTGTAGTTCCTATGTTGAATTTTCGCAACTTCAATGGATGATTTTAAGAACTCTTAGTTTGACTGGGTATGGTGTTCTAGATTTCTCTACTTCCTCATGTTTCCTTAATGGCTAAGTTTCTCAGTTCTTCTAGATAATCTGGGTTTTTCAAATCCTTCTCAATATTATAGCATTATATAGGTGTCTTGTTCATGTCTAGGTGAAGGTTAGAATGAAGCACTTGACTATGATTTTCACATACCACTGGGTCTGATTTTCGTTCACCAACATGAGTAAAAAGGAATTTTTTAATTCTTTGTAGGCCTATATTAAGCTCAGGGTACTTGTAAAAGATAATTCCTTGAAAAATTGGTCTCCTAACATTTTCCAGTTGTTGGTTTGTCTTATGGTCTCTTCATGGATGTAACAATATTTCAGAATCAGTCCCTGCGAATGGGGAAATAATTGAACCCACCAACGAGATGGTATTTACACAACTTGCCACTGCTTCATGCATTTCTCAATATGTATTTTAGGATCAGATTGTCCATTGAACAACTTATTCTTCATATCAGATAGCTTGCTTCACATCCTCCCAGTCCTTAATCAAGGATTTGTGTCCAACCCACCATCTAGCAGGGGTGTCCTTTAGGGTTAAGTCCAAAACTGAAATCCTTTGATCCTCCGCTATCTTTTCTCCCATGCTAACCAAAAAAATGTTAAGTTCTAAGGTCCCATTGTATATCATATGTTCTCTGATATTGGTTCTGACCCATCTAGATGATCTAATAGTTGCGCACCTCCTTGAAAATATTTCATATGAACCTTGCTGCCAACTGTCGAATGCTAGTTATGAATTTTTGTCCGCTGATCGTATGCTCCTCCAACTCAGTGATCCATCAATAGTAGGATTTATGTAGTTTTCTCACATTCCTACTGTTACAATGTATAACTGGTCCAAGTCTTCTCCTTCCATATTGTTTTCTGTTGGCTCCGTACATCGAGGGCCTACATATGGATCCAAAGGATGAATTAATTTGATTCTATCTAATAGATGTTGTGGGAGTGAAGACTGTAGCCGATTCGAGTTGATTGAAATCATGGGGGATAAGGACCAGTATTCTACACTACTTGGAATTTATTGGGTGTATGATAATTCTTCACTCCCACAACATCTATCTCCACATTCTCCAGTCTTCGTATTGGAAAAATACAATACTGATTGGCCATTCTTAACTAGATTGGGGAATATGTCAACTGGGGATTTCCTATATCTTCCCAAGCATTTTTAGGTAGTATGTTAACATCAAATCCTAGATATAACATAACATATTCAATCTCAAACTCATCTAGCTGCGCTACGAATATAAACTCTTTCCTCGACCATATTTTCCTTCTTTTCACTCTCTAAGTATTCTTTTCAGGAAGAGTATTCCTTATTATAGTTTCTGGAGATTCTTTAGTTCCTAGGAATAGGTATAGGTAATTGCATAACTTTTTTGTCAGCTAGTTATTACCAAGAATATTAGAAAATAAATGAAACCAAAGGTCAACTACATTTTGTGACTTGTCAAGTTGTCTTATCGGGACTACGTGGTTTTTGGGTGTAGGGGGTGAAGAAAGAAACCGAAAAATCTTAGGATAAATGATAGTATGAGGAGGTTTCTCTTCCATATCAGGGACAAGGATAATTTGGAATACTTATATTCCATTTTTAAATAACATCTTATGTTTCAGAGGGTCATACCTATCCTCCTTAGCCACTTCTTTCTGGATCTAAAGCATATTATCAACATCTTCGCTAGTATTTGCTCCTCCTCGAGTAACGATGTTAAGGTTGGGTAGTTTTCCTTTAATAACTCTCTTTATCTCTAAGCTTATAAGATTAGTTCCTCATTGATGTACTCAATCTTCCCATTTTTCAATTGGCTTTGGGCAGTCTTTAGTTGCGTGCCCATTGGTTCTACAGTGAGAGCACCATGGACGCCTTGGATGAGGACAATCCCTAGCCATGTGACCTTTATCATCACAATTGTAACATCTAATTGGTCATCTCCCCCTAGTTATTCCTCCTCTGAAGTCTCCTCCATTTCCACCTCCTCGACCTCTTCCCAGTCCCAAAGGGGTTTCATTCAACATGAATGATGTTTGATCCAATTTGTCCGCATGTGCATCAAATGCTCTACACTAATTGGTAGCATGCGTGGTATATGTGCATAACTCACAATGTACAGTATTCGGTACTTTTGAATACTTATGAATAATGGGGCGCTATCTTGGCACATGCCCATGAATTTGACAGATCTCACAGTACTCGACTGTCGGCGATGCTTGATTACCTAGAAAATCATGATATGGGGTTGGGGTATGAAATGGTAAATTCATGGATACTTGTGAAAATCCTCCCTTGGGTCCTGGTGAGGGTCCCATCAGATTATGAGGAGGTCACATTCCCCTCATACATGGACATTCGTTTGCGAGATTCCCCTCTGTGTAGCATATTGTACACCAGACTTGTAGTCGTCTTGGTCTGGGTATCGTCAATTATTGAATCTTCTTTGTCAATGTCGATATTTTTACTTGTAGTTGCACCAAATTTACATCTGTTGGGGGTTTGTTCACTATCAGGCTCCCCAAATATCTTTCCATGGATTCAATATTCATTGATTGTTCCAAGGAATCTATCAAAGTGGCTATTTTCTTTTGCATTAATGGAATCTGTGTCAGAGGTAGAAATCCATGGATATACCATTCTCTTTTATGATCCTCATGAATTGGATGTTCTAGCCTCCCTATAGAATATTTAAACGTTTGACTATATACCCAAGCTGATTCACCTTCCTTTTGCTAAGTTTCACACAACTAAGACATAGCTTGTTGTTCTGACTGATGTAGCTTAAAATCTTCTATGAATTTTATCCATACTTGGCCAAGCGTGAACACTTTTCCTTGTGCTTCTGGCATTCCTGGATCAATAGACTTCATGTACCATTTGAGATCATGACCTCTCAAGGTAGTATGGAACTCGGCCAATTTATTTGCATTTAGAATCCCTCTGGACCTCCAGATTGCTTCGCATAAGAACCAATGCTACTCAACATCCCCATCTCCTTTACCCTAGAATTATGGGTATCAATCAATCGAACCTCCCACATTACCAACCATCGCTGATCTTACTTCTCATATCAAGATAAAACCTAATGGTCCTGGTTGCGATCTAATAGGGGCTCCCAATATCCTCCCAGTATTCGTGCTTACTGGTTTTGACTGACTAACTGAGTGTAATGAAACAAAAATAACATAAGAAGGTAGTATATAATTTACCACTTGTATATATTAAACTTTGGTTATGGATTATTCGAGGTTGGTGCCACTGGATTTGGGGAAGATTTCATTGATCTAGGGGGGTCTCATTCTCATCCTCTGGAGCGGTCTCTTCAGCCATATTCCTTATCTTTCCTAGTGTCGGGGTTGAATATTCTATTTCTTCTACAAAATCCATCTCGACTTCATTTTCCCATGCTTCTACACCTTCTTCTTCTTGTATACCCTCTTGGGGAATTCTTTCTCTTTGTGCTTCTTTATCACTTAATCTTTGACTGACCAGTATTTCCTGTCTTCTCATATTTTTCAACTCTTCCTTCTGTCCTTCCTCGAGTTCTCCTGGTCCAAATTCTTTGAACAACTTCTCAAACTATTTCACTGCTTTCTTTATCTTACTACACCACCACTTCTCAACTATGGTGACTCTTTTCAAGGCTCACACATCCTTTGAGTCCATTTCTTGTTTCTCCCCCATTTGTCAAAGAACCCTCTCCCCTTTGTCAGGCCATGATTCCACCCCAAAATCACTCCACCCCAAGTGAGGGTGTTTAGGCTACCATCTTAGTCGGGGACATAGTCAACATCCCCTCCTCCATAAATAAAACCTTAATCCATAGGGGGATTTCTCTAAATAGCCTTCCCCTTGCATATTTCTTGAAATCCGCTTCTGCCCATCAAAACGATTGGTGATTCTTAGTTGCAAACTTGATAATGTATCCTTCCATTGTTGTATTGACCCATAAATCAATCGCTCACATTACCGAATGATCTAGTCGATGAATAACTACACTATTTTCTGTATCCCAAGCACAAGTCTTCTTGATTCGTTCTTGGAATTCTGGAGCTTCTTGGAGCCGATCTATCTAGTGGAAAATTTCTTCTGGAAACTTAACCTAGAATATCTCATACTATTCACTCGATCTTTCTGAGTAAAAGACAAACTCTTGTGTATCTTTCACATATTTTCCTTGTAGATCCACTTCTTTCCATATGAAGGCATCACAATTTTTCTCCCACCACTGGTGAATATCAGATCGATGAATCTGTAGAAGCATTCTCTGTACAATTTCCTTTTTAATGCAGGCCTCGAAAACAAAACCTTTTTGTTAGCGCAAATTTTATCAGACCAGGGTCATTCTTATGTTACCAAAAAAAGGTACCGAGTAGTCTAGAGCACTAGCATTTTTGTCTTCTCTGGAGTGAATAAGTCTCACCCGAAACACAACCAAGACAAGAATATAGGGAAGGGTAAGGAGAATACTTAGGTAGATCTCTAGAATCTTCAATATTCACCATAATCTTGTGCAAGATGAACTAAGAAGTAGTATATATGAACCCATTCATAACTAATAACAAAGACACCAGAGCTGCAAAAACACTTGTAAACAACTATAACATATTGATCTCATTAGACTTACAGAAGTAAAGTAAAATGGAAAATCATAAACACAGACAGATAATTACACAAAGTATTTCAAAATTTTAGGTCCTTCCATATATTGCCATCAAAAGGGGTTCTTAGATACAATCCAACAGATACAAGTCATTACTCTGTTACAATATTTTCTGGCTCCAGACTTGTTCCTTAGAGCTCTGTCTACCTTTTTTCCCAAAATGGATATTAATTAAAATCACAAAACCTAAAATGGAGTGAATGATATTCTGTTCTAATCCATCTAACCCATCCAACAACAACTTTTACAATCATATGCATCTCGTATATATAAGATAATTGGTATTTTCTTGTTTGAGACTTCACATGCTTTCTTGTTCTTGTTCTATTGTAACTACTTTCACCTTGTTGGTGTTGCGCTATCCCTCAAAACACTTTTTGTTTCCTCCCTTTCTCTACTTTCCAGATCCTTTGTGGCTTCCAAAATTTGCTAAGAAAAATTGGGACAGTAGTATTGTTTGCGCTGCTTCTTTTAATAAAAAATGAAGGGCCCAACATGGTCTTGAGATTGTTTCTATTGAGGACAAAATATCTCGCATGCCCAAGTGACTTCTCATGGAGGGAGAAAATAAATACGAAGCAACATGAGATCCCTTCAAAATGTTTCTCGAGGAAGCCCTCACACAATAGAGGAACGAGATGATGGATAGTTTTCCACAAATCCTTTGTTGACTACTAACAGGCGACAAATCTTCCTCAAACGGAGGCGTCACCCCCTTCAAGGTACAAATCAAATTTGATGTTCCTATATTTGAGGGTTAGATAGATGCAGATGCTATAGAAAAATGGTTGAATCTACTAGAAGGGTATTTCTCTGTCCATAACTTCTCGAATAGAGAAAAGATTACTTTTTTTCTCCGCAAATCCATTCTCGGTGTCAAAGATTGGTGGGAAAATTTATGTGAGTAGAAGGAAATAAAGGAACCCTCATTATTTATAGTTGTGGTCACCTGGGAGTCCTTAAGGGATTTTATTAAGGAACAATACTACCATGTTGGAAGTTATGACAACCTATATACAAAATGGACCACATTGCGGCAAGAAAGAGACCAAGCAGTGCCCGAGTTGACAAACATATTCCATTCCTTGCATACCAAGATAGGTATCAAATATTCTGAGTGACATATGGTTCTCAAGTATCACATCAGTCTACATAGATACATGCAGGCCAAAATGGAGTTTCTAGACATATATTCCTTGGGCACGGCCTACCGATATGCCGTCAAAATTGAGCAAAAGCTCAAATAAAAGATGCAACAATTTGGGCCTGGGAACCCCTCTCAGCAAAATATAGGAAAGGGTAGCCCCAACTCGTAGAACAAAGGATAGAGAAAAGACGAACCTCCTCAGGAAAACCAGTCCAGGTCGTAAGCAAAGAAGGACACCGAAAAGACAAATAAAGATATTGGGAAGTGGTGTGACTTCCATAAGACCCCCTGGCATAACACTGTTGATTTCCGCTCAAATCAGTCATTGGTGGTTGAGGTGAAAGACTCTGAATCAGATGCAGGTTCCAAGTTTGAGTCAGAACTAGAAAGGGGGAGACAGATCATTGATGCATAACTTAGTGCTACCGTTGCTACCACCAAGCTCCATCCTAGTGAACCAGATAAGCCAGAGGAAGGTGAACACCTTTTTCATTCACAGATGTAGGTGAGGGGTACCCCTACACACTTCATCATTGATGGAATTAGCTAGAAGAACCTATTCGTAGCATAGGTTGTCAAGCAACTTTCCCTGTCGAAAACGTTGCATCCGAAGCCCTTCACCATCGGATGGCTCTGCCAAGGAAGCGACATCTGCATCATCTAAAAATGACAGATGTCATATGGCATCAAGCCCTTCAAAGAAGAAGTATTGTGTGATGTTAATAACCTAAATAGATCTAGAAATATAATCACCACAAATACTAAATACACAATACATCCACAAAGAAAGATAGAATAAACCACACTTTATTATTACCAAACCCTTGAGGTAGGGAAACACCATACAATGGATCCTATTATGGAAGGGATCCTCTCCTGTTCACTTTCCTCTTTGAGGGGGCGTCCTCCTATTGATATACAACTCACAATAAAATAATTCTATTCATGTCCCATTACATTTCTTGGACCTCTTTATATAGTGCTACCATCACCTAAGAACATTCTAGAGGAGGAATCTTCTAGAAGTAGAACCTTCTAAGAATTCCTCTTACATTTATTATATCTAACTACCCATTTATTA
>JZKD02S2089058.1:1034029-1051984 GCA_000966675.3 Picea glauca | reverse complement strand
TTCCACCTTACATTGAATGGACTCCACTATTATCACTATAGGCCCTCTAGGCCCCCACTACTACCTCTCTAGCTACATAACATTCCATCTCTATTATGAAAGCGTTGTCCTCAATGCTTGATGTACAACCATATACCAGTGTCCCATGGATAATTTTGGACCATAATGTTGGAGAAGACTTGAGAACCAAGGTCCCATGTAGAAAGGAAATCCATCATGTTGAAGTAATCCAACCGCCATTGTAAACTTGGGTCCCATGTCTAAGTGCTCATGAGAACTCCACGTGGAATATTTTGGAACCAAATAACCAACTCAAAATGATGCTCCAAATACTGACACCTATCATGTGGATCCAAATAAGAAGATCCATCCACATAGTGGAAAAGGGTCATAGTAGAATCTGGAAGGAATAATACCACTATACAATATGCAAGATGGACACTGGTAATAATAATTGGCTCCCAATTTGTCACATTGATGCTCTCTATAGAAGGTGGATTAGAGTCATCAAATAAAATATGAAAGTGGTTGTCATCCCAGAAATGACAACTATCCATATACCAATCATCACAGTCATCCTCAAAATCATACCAAACATATATTTCTTGATTATATTCATCTCTGAAATCCTCCATAAGAAATATCTCTTGCATTCTATCCAATGAATGTTTAATACTATGAAAACTATCATTGAGGCCATTTGTGAGGCCATCTACAAAGTCATCCAATCTATCATTCAATGTGTCAAACAATTGGGCTTTGAATGCTTTAGTAATATGTAGAATTTATTTGAGGGATTGAGAAGAAATAGACATATGAGCACCTTATGAAACATTCTGAGCTCTATAGTCTCATTTCCATCACAAAAAATTCCAAAATATAGAACAATAAATTACGATAGAAAATCGTGGTTTTTTCTGGAAAAACCCTAAAAAAATGTTGAATTTAAAATGCTCATAACTTCACTTCCTGGACTTCGTTTCGGTTGTTATGTTTTTTGAAATTGGGTGAAATTGTGAGAGGAAATGAGATCTGTAATTTGTTTGGGATAATTCGGCCTCCAGATACTACAGAAATAAAAAAAAATATCACGTTGTCATTCACGAAAAAAACCCTGAAAATTTGCAGATTTTAAAACTTCAATATCTTGATTCCCGAACTCCGTTTTAGATGATTTGTTTTTTCAAATTGGGTGCTTTTTTGAGAGGAAATCAGATATACAACCTGTTTATTCAAAATTTTCATAGAAATATACCAAAATTGTATGTAATGTCGCGGCCCTCTTTTTTCTTCTCCGGAAAAAAATTGCAAAAATAAAAAATATTTGTCCAGAATGTCTTCCAAGGAAAGTGCTCTGATAGCACTTGTTAAGAACCTGAATAGATATACAAATATAATCACCACAAATAATGAATACACAATAGATCTACAAAGCAATATAGAAGAAACTACACTTTATTATTACCAAACCCTTGAGGTAGGGCAACACCATACAATGTATCCTCTTATGGAAGGGATCCTCTCCTGTTCACTTGCCTCTTCGAGGGGAAATCCTTCTATTGAGATACATATCAAAATACAATAATTATCTTAATGTCCCATTACATTTCTTGGACCCCTTTATATAGTGCTATCATTACCTAAAAACATTCTAGAGGAGGAATCTTCTAGAGGTAGAAACTTCTAAGAATTCCTATTACATTTATTAGATCTAACTACCCATTTATTATATCCAAATACCATAGTAGGCATAATTTAATAATATAGTGGACCTAGTCCACCTTCCATTGAATGACCTCCACTATTATTACTATGGGCCCTCTGGGCCCCCACTACTACCTCTCTATCTACATAACATGTGATGTTTTTCCTCTCGAAGTTTGTAATGTTCTTTGGGCCAACCATATTTATAGAAATTCCATGTTGTGTATGAGTCTAGGCCTCACAATGTTTTTATTAATATGAACAAGAAATCGTACAGGGTACTGAAGGTAGTCACACCTAGTGTTATTTCCTTGATCTCTGCCAAGAAATGGAGGAAGGTCATCTCTCAGACAGGGAAGTTTGTATTCTTCGTGATACACTCTTAGAATGATCGAAAGATCATAGCCACATCTACGATCTCCGCGACTGACCTCTCCACACAACATAAGAAAGTGGATAAGGTCATGGAAGCATACTCGAATATCTTCTCCTCACCTACCTAGGTACCTCTACACTGTCAGGTCAATCACCCCATCGATCTGACCCCCAACACACCACTGCCCAATGGGCCAATATACCACCACTCTCTATTACATAATGATGAATTCAAGTGGAAGATCCAAGAACTTCTCCACAAGGGGCATATCCTTCCCAGTTCATCACCTTGCAGGAGCCCAATCATGTTGGTACAAAATAAAGATGGAACTTGATGACTCTGCATTGATTATTGAGCCTTGATTAAAATCATAGTCAGAAACCGATATCTGATTCCCCGAATCGATGACCTCCTTGTTCATCTCATGAGGGCCAAATAATTCAGTAATATTGATCTAACATATGGTTACCACTAGGTCCTGATAGAATTGACAAATGTATGAAAGACCACCTTCAAGTCAAAGGAAGGTCTTTTCGAATGGTTGGTCGTGCCCTTTGGCTTGACAAATGCTCCAACCACTTTCATGAGGATGATTGATGCTATCCTGCAACCATTCACCAATATGTTTGTATTATTTTATCTGGATGACATTCTCATTTACAAAAAGAATTTGGAAGAACACTTACAACATATTCAACATGTTCTACACACCCTGCGACAGCACAAACTATATTCCAACTTGGAAAAATTATCCTTCGACATGGACACAGTCCATTACCTAGGATATGTCATTGAAAAACATGGTGTACATGTGGATCCAATGAATATCCAAGTCATCCTTGACTGTCCAGACCCAACCACACTAATCGATCTTTAGAGATTCTTGGGCCTTGCCAATTTCTACCACAGGTTCATGTTGGGATTCTCCCATATTGCATGGGCTCTTAGCCAAGTAACCAAGGGTGGTGGTAAGGAGAAATTTGTGTGGATCCGGTCCCAACAACAAGTTTTCGATGATTTTAAGAAATGTTTGTGCTTAGCCCCAATAATTTCACTACTGTACCTACAACAACCCTTTGAGATCGAGACAGATGCTTCATATTATTATGTGGGCATCATTCTCACTCATCACGGCCACCCCGTGGCCTATCATAGTGAGACACTATCTGATGTTTTCTGTAAGTACCCTACTTAAGACAAATAAATTAAATCCATTGTCCAATCCTGTCACCAATGGAGACATTACATTCTTGGGAAGGAGACAATCATCCACACTGATCATAATCCATTGCAGTTCATGTAGACACAAGGAAAATTACAGAATGACCACCATCAAAAGTGGTTGACATACTTGCAACAATTCCACTTCAAGATAAAGTATAATATAGGAAGCAACAACCACATCATTTATTTCCTTAATGGATCATCAATCGTGACAATCACCATAGTTCTAGACTATTGGGGCCATGAGACGTCTGGATGGCCCCAAATCTATGAGATAGACCCAGGATTTGCCACCACCTACCAAATTTTCGGTGCAAACGCATTTGTCCCTAATTTACATATTTAGGATGGGTTGTTGTATCATCTAGGCCATATATGTGTTCCATCAAGAGATAAAGAAAAGATGATCTGGGAAATGCAGTACAATCAGGTGGAAGGACACTTTGGCATTGAAACGATAGTGGAAATTCTGCAGAAACATTTCTACTGGTCGAAACTTTGACAGGATTTTGGCAAGTATATTAGGTCTTGTATTGCTTGCGCTAATGCCAAACCAAGCACTAAGAAACAGGGCCTATACTCCCCTCTTCCTACTCCTTCCATGCCATGGGAATCCATCTCCATGGACTACATGTCAGGCCTCCCATCCACCAAGCGGGGAAATGACTGTGTTTTTGTAGTTGTTAAGCACTTTTGTAAGATGGCAATTATGGCTGCCTACAAGAAGAGAAACATAATAGAGGCTACTACCAAGATATTCTTTGAATGAGTCTAGGTACATTTTGGAATCCCACAAACCATTGTCTTATATTGGGATAGTTGATTTATCAACACATTCTGGTCGAGCCTCTGGTCACTACTGGAAACCAAGCTCAACAAATCCACGACCTTCCACCCCTAGACAGATGGCCAAACTGAGGTCATAAATAGAATGATAGTGCATATCCTATACATGTATAATTCCAATAACCCTTGTACATGGGATGGTATTCTTCCCTCTTTCCATCATAGCTAGAACCGAACCTTGCATAACTCAACTGGCCACAACCCCTGGAAGAAGAGCATCATAGTAGAGGCCACTACCAAGATCTTCCTTGAATGAGTCTGGGTACATTTTGGAGTCCCAATAACCATTGTCTTAGATTGAGATAGTATATTTATCCACACATTCTTGTCAAGCCTCTGGTCACTACTAGACACCAAGATCAACAAATCCACATCCTTCCACCCTGATAAAGATGGCCAAACAGAGGTCATAAATAGAATGATCGTTCATATCCCATGCATGTATAATTTAAAGAACCCTAGAACATGGGATGATATTCTTCCCTATGTCCAACATATCTAGAACTGAGCCTTGCATAGATCAACATACCATAACCCCTTTCAAGTGGGGTTGGGATTCAAACAATTAGGTCCCATAGATGTTTCACTACCCCTTGTGGTCACCTTGGTCGACTCATCTCCTGCTCCAACTGAAGTTGACAAAGCCAATAGGTTTATTGAGCGAATCCATCACATCCGTCAATAGGTTCATGATATCCTACAAAAGTCCAATGACAAGTACAAGCAATGCCATGATCAACACTGGGTGCCACATAAGTTTCATGTGGGCGAGAAAGTTGGTTGCATTTATAGAAATAACCCCTTATCGGACCCCATAAAAATCTTATCCCACTCCATTATTGGCCATACACCATCACCAAGGCTATGGGTGATAATTATTTTGAGCTCAACATTCCTCCTTTCCTTAGTCTACACCTAGTGTTAAACATGGATATCCTTCGACCTTATTTTCGACCATTATTGGACACCTCAGATATAGCAGAACAACTGAAACCAATAGAGATCAACCCCAACTACATACAACAGAAATCTTGTGATCATATTGGGGACAAAAAGGTCAAGGGAACTTGCCATCAAAGGATCCAACTTTATCGAGTTGTCAAAGCAGGGTAGCTCCTACAACAAGGCAAGTGGCTCACCCGGGGCCAAATTCAACATACATTTCCTCATATAATGGGGGAAATCAACACAATGGAGATAATTTATTCCTAATGGGGGAGGATTGATCCATATGGATGTCAATGGACTCCCACCTATTCCAACTGGCTCATTTTGGTTGTTTTCCAATTTGACAATTGTTTCCTAGTTTTTGGGTCCCTGACCTCCGGGGCCATTTTGAGGTCCTAAACAACGTTTTTAGGGATCACCAAAAGAAATGTGTGTAGTTATCAGATAGAAATTTCCAACGAGGTATAGTGCACCTAAAACATAGATCGTATGTAAAGTTTACAACCCCGGGAAGTTGATGTACTAACTTACCTAAACAGGGCCCACATGACTTTTGGCGCTTCATCTCATAGGGTTAGGTTTTTGGATGTCTAGCATTTTCGACATTCCTGTTTATTGTAGAAAGTACTTGAGATCCTCATTGGAATCATATTCTGGAGAATGATCACATCCGTCACATCTCTTCTCAGAGATAAGACACCACCATTCTAGCAAGCTTGTTTTCTACTGGATTTTACAGTTTCAACTTATTTCCTTATTGAATAGAAACCGTTTTTGCTTTATATCTGTTATTATGTGTTAAGAATATTTTGATAATAATATGTATTCATTTTGTTTTTCTCATAAAATCCAGATCACCATCCTCATACCATCCATCCTTTTCTGTTATATTGGCATGTTGGTGGTGAGGATAGCATATTAGGAATAGGGCACTTGGAGTCAAAGTAGAGGAACCTAGGAGAGGTTCGTGGAACGACGTCGGTAAGATTCAGGTTGTAACTTCCAATCTTGTTATTAATAAAAGAGAAACTTCTTGTCCCAGATATTTATGCCTTTGTGTTTATGTTTATGAATGTTTTTCATGAATAAATAACCCTTTTTATGATATCGGTAGTTATACATATGTTGTCATAGCTTATTCTATGAATTTGTTTCAGGCCATCTTTGGGAGGAGGCTTGCAATCTTGGAACAAAAAACAATGGGAAGGAATATTCAACAGACGAAAGGAATTAAGGTACACATTTCAATATTTTATCCTTTCTCTTAACAATCATTAGGTTCTTGTTGGATTTGGGGTAGAATAGAATCATTTCTATCTTTTAAGGTGTCAAGGCTCTGCCTAGTCGCTAGACCTGGATTAGTGGGATTTTTCCCCATAGAAGAATTGGTGACTCCAATGGGGAGTATCTCTAGGGTCTCATTATGAGATTTGTTTGGTTTCATTTCCTATTATTTTCTATGCTTTCTGAGTCTATAAGAGTCTCTAGTCACCTTTCAAGTCTTTCTAGTTTGTCCTGGATTGGATGATATCTCTGAAGTTTATCTCTTTCTTGAGTTAGTTCAACAATATACAGACCCTGTTCTATACCAAGGATGCATACATATGCACCCTGAGGTAGCCCAACATGCCTACATCCACAGTATGCCTATGTACAACACACATACCTATGATTTTGAAGAGTTTTTCTAAAAAACATATTTTGCTTCCAGGATGATTTTGGTCTCTCAAGTCCTCATGAGTACTAGATACCTTTGTTAAATGTCGTTGAGAGAGTTTTTAGTCTCATATTGTCTATGAAGCTGTAAATAAATATCTATTGTTTAGTTTTATTTGTCTCTTTGTTTCATTTTGTCGAGTTTGAAGGTCTACTTTTGAAACTTTAGGTTCTCCTTTGGATTCTGGTGAATCCCTACTTTCTGGAAGTGGTTTAGGGGCTGAGTCAGTCTCTATTTTTTCATCCTTCTCTCTGGTTATGCTTGAAAAGGAAAAAATACAGTTGTTTTCTATTTTCATTTCATAAGCATATAAAAAGTTTTAAAAAAGTTTTGTAGTTTCTTGATTACATTTACATGTTGCTTTGCATGTTTATTTGGTTATAGTTGCATAGATTGTTTTTTATAAAAGAAAGAGTTCTCTACCCAAAGTTCATTCTTATCTTCTTCCTTTAAATTTTAAGTAGTTGCATTGCATTTGGAATGAAAAAGAATTCTAGGATATATTGCATAGTGGGATCTTGGTCTTCATTTTGAAGAGTTTGCACCTTGAAATTTAAAACAACCAAATTTTCAATTGTAGGATGTAGTTTTATTTCATTTACTTTTACTTTAAAAGAACAATGTTCTAAAATGACATTTTTAAATATTCTATTTCATCTCTCAAAGAACACCGCGAGTTTCACTACCATACGCCTGAGTAATCAAGCCACTAAAATCAATGCTTAATGTTAAAATCAATTAAACTTTATTTATTTATAGTGTACACCAATTAGAATAGGATTTAGGGTGTTGAATTAGGTGTGGAGAGGAAATTCTTCAAGGCCACTTAAATAAAATTAAGATTTTGTGATAGGGAGTGTAAAATTTATCCCGGACCCCCCTCTAACACAAGGAATAAACATGAGGTTGGATGAGGAAAGGTAGAGGATATAACCCCTTCAAATCCAGACCAAGCATACTAGGGATCGCATATTGAGGGTCATTCTTGGGATTTTTTCTGACTGCATTTTACTACGAAGATTTGTGGACCTCAAATCCATTCGGGATTCTTAGTGGTCTTCTGGAAAATTTTCCTTTGATACCCTTGAAAGGATTCATACTTAGATTTATTGCTCATACGATCAACCTCATTGTCGAATTTACCTGCCTGGTAACTAACTGGGAGTTGGAAACCTAGTTTCCTTTTGTAGGGAATCACACAAGTGATGGTGGGGGTGTAACATGATACCTAGGGAATATGTTGGATCATGATTTGTAGAGTATATGAAAAGGGTGTTTCTGTGTTCAAGTTACAATTGCACCTGTAAGTTTCTCTAGTGTTGATTGGCGTAATTGTTCTTCCTGCCATTCTATTGATTGCTTTATTTACCTTTAGGGACTTTCTAGTGTGTGCTATGTGCATCTCCCTAGATTTACCTTAGAGTATCAATTGATTATTTCTCAAAGTGGAATATAAATAGCTACGCCACTCATGTAGGATCTAGGGCCTTCCACTGGTAAATTTGGAGCCACTTTTTCCACCGTTGAGGCAAAGGTTGGATCAAGAAGGTTCTGTTGAAGCTACCAGGCCACATGAAACTATACCCTAGCTTGTTCCTAGAGAATACATTCTTACACTAGAGGAGAATATAGTTTATGACCTCGATCACTGATCTTTCAATGCCAATCCTTGTTCAAGTAGTTCCTCCTAAGGAGAATTCTCCTGATCGTCATCTTGCTCGGTGGTTGGCTATGGAAGTGAGTAATACTAATTATATGGGGAGTCCTCATACTCCCATCCTAACCATGGGTGGAGGGGGTGTCATACCTCCTCCCCCACCTTCACCTACAAGGAATACTTATAGTTAGACACCCACCACTTTTGGTAGTGGCACAGTCTCTTCCACCAGTTTGACAATTATTCATACTTCTTCAGTATAAAATATGTTTGACACTCCTTTCACATATGGGATGTTGTCTTTTGATTCAAGATCAACTTTAACTTACTCTACTTTACAGACTATTGGTTTGTGGGTAGGGAGTTTTAATTCTCCCTTGCAGGGATCCCTTGAGGGAACTTCTGCTCCATATAATGCAATCCCTTATGGTGGGGGTCATATCCCTCATTCGTCCCCTTCACTCAAAGGTGATTTTCAACAACCATCTAGGTCTAGTGCTAGTTCTAGATTGTTTAGTGGACGAATTCAAGGGCATTAGTCCTTTTTGAATCTGGTTGGGTCTATTCATTTCTTGTTATTTGGTGCTTTTGGAAATAACTCTTTGTCATTGTTGGACCTTGACCAAGTTTTGGGAGATCCTTAGTCAAGTTGACCTATTTTGGGACTTCGACAACCTATCAAAGGTATAGCACAAGAAGAAGCAAAGATCGTGGGATATCGACCCCTTTTTGGGTCATTTTTGGGATTTGGGAATATGTAACGGGTATGGGATGTCGGCCCATGGGTTTACCCATTTTTAGACCTATTTTTTAAAGTATAAATAAGTAGCTAGGTGACATAAGTAGGGGGTTGATAAGCGAAGTGCTAAGTGCAAGTATGGTTTGTATATGCTCTGTGCATATTGTGAGAAACTTGCAGAGCTAAGTGAAAGTGGTTGTAACCAACTGTGAAAGGATTTGTGCTAGATCTAGCTCGAGAAAGGAGGATCTGGCGAGGTGCACGCAGATCTCTTGTCCTATGCGGAGTAGGGTTTTTGTGTCTTTGTGCATGTAGATGACTGATTGAAGCTAATAAAGAATAAGATTTGGTGGACGTAGCCCCAGGGTGGGGGTGAACCATGTAAATACTATGTTATTCTTCTCTATGGGATGTTCTAATGTGTTTATGTCTTTTCTTGCTAAGTGCTTTTATATAGATTGATAGATATGTTTGTGCTTTGTGCTTATGATGACCTTGGATGCTAGATATGACCTATGTGAACTTTCTTAGTTCTTGAATATGATAGATCTAATCTATTTCCTTATGCTAAGTGCTTAGATACATTAGATGTGGGTGAATGTTGCGATGCTCAGTTTTCTCTACGGAGTAGATATTGGTTAAATAATGATGAACTAATGGTGATAAGTGATCTATCAAGTATTATAATCACAAATCTGTGTCCCAGCTAAGGTTGCAAACACCTGAGTCCTGCAACCATCCTTGCCTCTACCTCAGGTAAGACTTCATCTATTTCGTAGGTGTTGTCGAAAGGACCAGTAGTTAGGGTTTTGTTGGTGCATTGTTGTCGTGTTGAACCCTAGGTTTTCCCTTGTGCCAGCAAATGGTTCCATTGCCTGGATTGTTGGGAACTGAGGAGGAAGAATCTTTGTGCAAAGATCCGACCTGAAATTGTTAAAGCTCTGTGTAAGGAAAAGAAGTCTCATCTGAAGAAACGAGGTAAGATCTGAAATCTTTGTGCTCTAGGAAAAGATCTGTGCTCTGATAAAGGTAAGAATATTGAAAAGTTCTAGATATGAAATCTTTGTGCTCTGTAGAAGTAAGATAAGTGGAAATTTTTATTTCAACAATATGGATCTAGGTATGTTTCATAGATTCCATACTAGATTGAAAACTAGGGTATTAATAGATGAAAGAAGATTTGATATGAGTAGATCTTATAAGAATAGTGAAAAATATGTTATACCTATGCATAGAAAGAATGTTTGGACTAATAAGTGTATGTAGGATCCTAGAAAGAATGTTTGTAGGTTATCTCCCATGATCCTAGCACGTAGTACAGGAAAGGCTGAGGATCATTTAAAAGAAGAGAGTATTAACCCTTTGTTACAGTTGCAGAAGACCAGTACATCTTGCTAAGGAATTCCCTGGGAGAAGACCTAGTTGTCTTTGTTGTAAAGCTATGAACCTTGAAGTATTGGATTGCCCTACAATTATTGCTAAGATTGAAAGAATGAATATGAGCCAAGAAAACCCTAAGGATGATACATAAACTAATATTATGACAGAATCCAAGAAAGAATTAGAGAAAGTATTTCTATAGATAAAAAAATCCCTAAATGACCACCAAGATGTCAAATTATCAGAGATATTCAAAGAAAAAGAATTCCTTGAAGAAAGAATAGGAGACTTCGACATTGATTGTGTTCTATATGAGGAAACATAGGTGAATATCATGATAAAGAGAACCTGGGAAGCTATAGGGAGGGTTGCTATGATTCCTTCATCAAGAGGAATAGGACTATTCAAAGGAAAGATGATAAACCTATGTGGAAAGCTCACCCAGATTCCTATGAATGCCAATGGAACTTCGACAGAGGAAGATTTTGATATTATTAAATATAATGAGAATAGTTCCCCATTTACCATGCTACTAGGAAAACCTTGGATTCAAATAGATCAGGATAGAAGGCAAGAAGAAGAGGAATTTTTAGAACAACAGAAGCAAGAGTTAAAGGAATTCATGACTAGAAGGATCACACACTTGATTGAAGAACAAAAGAACAGATCAAAGCTATTTAACATCAGAGACCCGGATTTTGAAGTTGTAAGAAAACTAGAAGACCCACAGAATATTGAAGTACCTATTCCATATAAAGAAGAAGGATCACCCTCAAATCTTAGGAAAGAATATCAACAGTGTGAAGTAACTATGCCAAAAGAAGATAAGAATTAGAACAAAAAAAGGGATACCGAGATGAATCTCACTGAGAAGAAGGATTGAAAGCTAAGTAAGAAGAGAGCTAAGATCAACAAGTTGTAGAAGGTTCTAGAGGGAACCTCACAGAAGGAAAATTTGCAAAATTGGAGCTTCATTGGGATATCAGAACAATGACACATGGCACTTTTCTATGGCAAAACAATATAGCCATTGGGGATATTATAACCATTAGACCAATGCTCTGAATGGGTAGAAAGGAATTTATGGTGAGAAAACTCACCATATGACCGTTGGGACCACGCCATAATGGACAAAATAGAGTTAATGAAGGATTCTAACCCATTGCAAGAGATCCATTCTCAAGTTACCTATTTATCCCATCGTGCCATGCACTGAGAACACTTTTTCCAACCGATATTTTGTGCCCGCAGAATAAGTTTATTTTTCACAGTAATCATCGTTCTCTTTCTCTCTATCCCATTACTGTGTCTAAGTTACTCCCCGAACTCAAGATTGTTAAGCCCAAACATGTATGTTGGACAAGTTGAGCACTGCAAAGAAAGTTGTTGAAGAGGTTCTGATTGACCTCATGACTGAGAGATTCATGTTGATGTCTACAAATGTACAAGAATCATCGACGAGAGTACTTCCATCCTCTTCGTCAACTACTCGTGGAGTCAGATCATCCCAACCATCAGATGAAAAGTGAACCAAGAACAGGGATGATCTAGAAAATTACAAATTGATCTCGACCATATTACTCTCCTATATACCACCTCTGAGCAGGGCATTAAATCGAGACAACGTGCCCAGATATTTTGAATACACCTTGGTTACAATGTACCTCCTGAAGGGGATACGCGTAGTTCAAGTAGACCAATATAAGAGTGTAACATTGAAGTTTAGCTACTTAAACCTTGGATATCACAAAGTCTATAACATTCTCTCCCCACATAATTACCTGAACAGAACTAAGGGGAATAATTTGAAGATAATCCCCCAGTCATGGACTATGAACCTCGTGCAATCCACCCTGAACGTCATGATTATTCCTCAGTTTCATAGACACTAGGAAGTCAATGCCCGTGTCAAGCTACTACTTACTTGTTACCATGGAAACTATTTGCGGCTAAACTATCATATAATAGTTGATCCAATGTTGATCAATCAGATCACAAGGTTGAGTATGCAAGGACCTGATCCACAAGATTTTTACCCCGAGAATCCATGGATCACGCTCTAGCACAGAAAATAAAGGACAATTATGGCAATGTCGGGAAGGGAACGTGAGGCTACAAGGTAGATTCTATCTAGAGTGGTGCAGTGCGCCTCGCTTGTCAGTTGATTGCAGGGAAGTTAATACTAAATAACCGACCTACCCAAGTCATGGGTTTTGTAGTTGACCTCGCATGGAAGTGCACATAATACCTTCAAATGACCTGGGTGATGTACCTGGTGAACCAGTTGGAACTCGACTGCAGAGAAGCATATGATCAAGGATATGAATTTCATTTTAGTTGGATCTTGAACCTTATATCTTTTATTTCCTAGGAGATGACAGAAGGTGCGACCTTCCTAAACATTGATCCATTTGAACTGTTGGCCGCGAAGTTCAATACACTTTGGTATTCAAGCGATATGAATAAAAAATGATAGTCAAATGTTGTTTTTCATACCTACTACAACTAGTTGAAGATAGAAATACAGTTTGAGCCTCACATGACTTCGAACACTCTACACCAGTTCAGGCATTTGATGAATTTCAACGTAGATCGACATTTTATTTACATCACAAAGCATGCCGACGAACACAAGAAACAAATTCAATCCTACTATAAGCTAACGAAGGAGGACTTGGAGGATATCACTAAGGACTAGTCGACATACCTCGTTATTCTAGCAGACCCTATGGAGATATCTGACATAGACAGCCCAAAAACTGTGTAGGATACACCTAGACTTGGTAGGACAAAAAAGACGAAAGAGGTCCAAGGATTAGATAGTTCCTCCGTGAAGAATGCTTCCATATCACTAGAGAAAGGAGGTGATGGCAAAGAGTTATATGAAAAATAAGTCAAATATTAGAAAGGAGACAAGGTTGATCCCCTGAAGAAGAGGAAAGGTTCACCTCCGAAACCTTCCTCTCGAAAGAAATTTAAAGCCACCATGACCAATATGCAGATTGTCCTCACCTCCGATGACTTTGACTTCCTCATAACAGCCATGCAAGATGATTCACTGGAAATAACAAAGAAACAAGAAGCAAATCAAGAGGAGATGTATGATCGAATTGAGATTGAACTCCGAGGGGTACAACAAGCCCTACAGTCTAGCTGCGCGGTCTCCATTGCATTAGGATAACCAGAATTGGGAGATGAGCCAGCTCAAATCCACTGCCTAGCCGATACAGTCGAAGCTTGCTTTCGATGAGCATCAGAAGAAATAGAGATAGCCACCCAATATTTGACACAAGTACAAGGAGTACTTGTAGAGCAATGTAGTGTTGCAGAAAAAGAAAATCTTGGTCTCCAAGTGAAGTTTAATGAAGAAAAATCAGAACTACAACAAGAAAAGGAACAATTTCTCACAGAGAAACTCGAAGTAAAAGAAGCAGTCAACAGAGCACTTTGTTCTATGACATTCTTATAATTCAATGGAAAAGACTGAGTTACATAGCAGGTGAACTAGCTCATAGAATCCATCCAACATCTATAGTAGCGCATAGCAGATTTGGATCTACGCACTGTACCTGAGACCCCACAATATGTAAGAGACCAAAGAGAAGAAACTGCCCAGAGCGTAGTTGAAAGGATAAAGGCTCTTACACTGGAATGTAAGAAACTCACTGATCAGAGTGCCCAGACCTATGAAGAACTCACAGAGAACTTAGAATTGAAGGCAATGGAGTCACAGCTCCAAGAGGTGAAGTATCAAGCCGAAGTGATACAGGTGTAGTTGAATCCCCTATCAGTTGTGGAAAGAATGAAGCGATCCTAAGAGAAATGCACTGCACAACAACATATCCACACTATCCATAGAAGAGTTATGGAAGTAACTCAAAGGTTCCAACCTGTACAAGATAAGGCCTATCAATTGTTTACAAAGGTAGAAGGTCAAGGAGTAGATCTAGAGCAGGTTGTCACTACAACTGAACAACTTCTAGAGGGACCCATTAATGATGCAGTCATACAAGAGTTTGTTGAACAAGAGGCCATAGCACAACAACAATTCGAAGCAGCTCGAGCCAAGCTCAAGGCGTTCAAAGCAGAACTAGTTAGACCAGAGTGACTCAGGATGAGTCATAGGTGATTGTTGGGGGATCCTTGGTCAAGTTGACCTATTTTGGGACTTCAACAACCTTTCGAAGGTGGAGCGCAAGATGAATCAAAGATCACTATATCTCAGCCCCTTTTTGGGATTTGGGAATATGTAACAGGTATGGGATATCAGCCCATGGGTTTACCCATGTTTAGGCCTATTTGGTAAAGTATAAATAAGTATCTAGGTGACATAAGTAAGGGGCTGATAAGACAAGTGCTAAGTGCAAGTATGGTTTGTAGATGCTCTATGCATATTGTGAGAAACTTGTAGAGCTAAGTGAAAGTGGTTGTAACCGACTGTGAAAGGCTTTGTCCTAGACCTAGCTTGGGGAAGGAGGATTTGGCGAGGTGCACATAGATCTCCTGTCCTATGTGGAGTAGGGTTTTTTTTCTCTCTGGATGTAGATGATTGATTGAAGCTAATAAAGAATAAGAGTTGGTGGACGTAGCCCTAGGGTGGGGGTGAACCACATAAATATTGTGTTATTCTTCTCTGTGCGATGTTATGATGTGTTTATGTCTTTACTTGCTAAGTGATTTGATATAGATAGATAAACCTATTTGTTCTTTGTTCTTATGATGACCCTCGATGCTAGATCTGACCTATGTGAACTTGCTTAGTGTTTGAATCTACCAGATCTAATATATTTCTTTATGCTAAGTGTTTAGATATATTAGATGTGGGTGAATGTTGTGATGCTCTATTTTCTCTGCGGAGTAGATATTGGTTAAATAATGATGAACTAACAATGCTAAGTGCTCTATCAAGTATTATAATCACAGATATGTGTCCCAGCTAAGGTTGCAGACACCTGAGTCTTGCAACCACCCCTACCTCTACCTCGGGTGAGACTTCATCTACTTCGTAGGTGTTTTTGAAAGGGTCGGTAGTTTGGGTTTTGTTGGTGCACTGTTGTAGCATTGAACCCTGGGTCTTCCCCTGTGCCAACACTCATCATCCACATTTTCATAAGGGGGAAACCCCTTTCTTAATCAACCTAATCATATGCAAGGATTTGTTCCTTGATAGGGAGTGATGATAGTAGCCTTATCCTCTGTAAGGGATTTCGATCGGGAGAAGCCCCTCCCACACTTAGTGGAACCTAGGAAAGGTTCAGTTCCTATGCCAGGAGGATCAATTGGGGACAACCCATCCCACATTCACTGGAACCCCAGGAAAGGTTCAGTTCCTATGTCAGGATGATCGATTGGGGGAAACCCAACCATGGTTCTTGAATACCATGTAGGGATAAATCGATACACAAGGTATTTCATCAAATTATTCAAATCCATTGACAATATAGAGTAGCATGCAAACCTCTTATACTGGCCAAGGAAACCCTGGTTTTTACCAGAACCATGGTCAACACACAAGATTTTCCTAGCAACCTAGTGCGAGCCAGAATCTAGTTTCTTCTCTTCCTTTAAATCCTCTACAACCTAGGTTACCCTTTATGACAACTCTTCACCTTCCATACTTTCTGAGGTTGTTAAATGATCCTATTTTTCATGATCCATGTTGCCCTCCTATGATGACTACTTTTCCCTCAGACATACCAAAATTTCAAGGAAAGCCTGGCGAAGATCCTGGCGATCATGTTACAACCTTTCACTTATGGTGTTGCTCCAACTCCCTGAATCATGACTCTATCAAGTTGCAATTGTTTCATCACACTCTCATATGGGTTGCTGCAAAATAGTATATTAATCTTGATGGATCAAAGTATGCTTACTTTAACAACCTGGAAATGATTTTTTTAAACATTTTTAGCTATCGGTTAGATACAATGTTGTCATAGAGTTTTTGGACAACTTCGACTAGACGAAGTCCATCCATATCTCTGACCATATATGAGAATGGAATCACTGAAATATCTTGATCAAGGTAAATGTCTCTCTTGCATTTTTTCTCGAGTGGCTCTTGAAGTCCTTGGTGCCTTGTGTATCCAAACACATTGCAACTTACATAGTATTTTATGAGGAAGAGGTTATTATTAGAGCTCAACAAGTAGAATTGATTTATTCTCAATATAGAATGTTGTATGAGATTCTTCCTGATGCACCACTGTCAACCTTTGTCTTGACCCTACTGAAGTATGGGCTTCGTGCCAATCATATAGTAGGCTCAACACAAAGAAAGGCCACATATCGGTTTTCCAACCAAATGCAACATTTGTCGATACAACAGACAGTGGCGAACCAAAATTGAAGTACCACTACCCCTTCCACTCACACGTCGGAAGTACACAGTGTGCATGTGATGAACCCCAAGTAAAAACATTAGTTAGAGGGGAAAATAAAGAGTAAAGGAAAGAAGAGTAAGGGGGATAAAAAGGATTCTAACAATGTTGGTGAGGGACAAAACGAGAAGAGAAAGGTTAAGTTTCCATGTAAGCTTTGCATGAACTATCACTTGACTCACCAATGACCTCATCTTGAGGAATCCCAAAAACTTTTGGCACAACAATAACCTTTTTTGTTAACTAACCCTTTCCCTCAAGGGTAGAATATGGCACAAGCTTCCTCATCCAAAAACACGACTGTGGGAAATCAGGGAGCCCCCATGCTTAATTATAATAATGGAGCCACAAATGTATACATGATGATATCATATTCTCATATTCAGACTAGGGATCATGATTAGAGAATTCCTAAATCTACTGAGAAGGGAAAAAAATATTCCAACCCATCGCCTCCTCTTCACATTGAGAAGACTATGGGAGAAACAATGACTTACATCCATAAATGTGTGTTTAAGAAATATTCTCATAATACAAATTAAAGGGATTCCCAAAACTATTTTGTAGTTAAAGATCTTGCGCAAACCTCTTGTGCGATGTTTGATATGGAATTTCTCTAGAGTTTCCCCTCAATGATAAAAGAATTTTTGTTTGTTATGGGTGTTGTTGATCCAACTAACTAAGGAACTATCATTTTTTTCTTTGTCGATCACAAAGATCATTTTCCTTACCATGTATCCTTCCAAATAATAGTGGTTGATGCCACCAAATCATTGACATGGAATATTTTATGCATGGTGGTAGATGAGGGTGTTGATTAAGGTTGGTTGTCATTGATGTCAACCCTTGAAGAAAGCTCCATAGCACAAAGGTTTGGGTAATGGACCCAAGATTTTTTTATGTAAATATGACTCATTATTGTTTTTTCATGGTTGATAAGAAGTAAATATGGATGAAATCCAAAGTGGTCCCCTTATGGTGAAA
>JZKD02S2089058.1:1012209-1027223 GCA_000966675.3 Picea glauca | reverse complement strand
ACTTGGTACATGTTTGGATGCACTTGTTTATGGTACAAGTTGATTACAGGTTGTTTGGTACAGGTTGGTGCATGGTTGATGCACTTGTTTATGGTACAGGTTGATTATAGGTTGAGGTACAGGTTGGTGCATGGTTGATGCACTTGTTTATGGTACAGTTTGATTACATGTTGAGGTATAGGTTGATGCATGGTTGATGCATGGTTCAGTTTTATTGGTACAGGTTTACAATGGTATATCTCACAGTGATAGTGTGACAATGGTTCCATCATTCTACTTCTACTTTAGGGAGGTTGGACGGGGCAAGGACAGGTGGTTGTATCCACCTTCCAGTTGTAGCTGGAGAACAAAGGGGGTTGTAGCCTCCTTTTGGTTGTAGCCAGAGAGTTGGGGAATTGGAGTTTCCCCCAGGTTGTAGCCTAAGAAACTAGGGGGTTGGAGCCTCCTTCCAGTTGCAGTTGGAAAACAAAGGAATTTGGTGCTTCCAATGAATGTAATTCTTCAAGACATATAAGAAAAAGAATTCTGTGTTTTTCTCCTGCTTTGGGTTTCCATGTAAAACACTGGCGTACTATGTATGTGTATGATTGTTCATTTGTTCATTGCTTATTTACTCTGTATTTATTGGATGATAATGCTTCATTGATATAACACTTGGATTATATGGTTGAAAAGGATTAAATTGCTCTATTACAGATTCACCCCCCCTCTCAGTAATCCAACAAAGGGTTCCTCGACTTGCATTATGTCGTTGGCATGTTGGAAGGATATTGGTCAACCTGAGTTGTCTCCATATCCTACTTTTCTAAATGTGTTTGATGACCATTATTTTATACCACATGGCATGATCCCCTCCTTCCCCATGTAGTTGAAGGGAAAAACTATGTGTGTCAAGGTCGAATTACTCGACGCACCTCTCGACTACAACATTTTTTTGGGAGAAAGTTGGATTAACACAATTACATTGGTTTTATCCTCTATTTTTCATGTCTTATGTTTTTCTCATGAAGGTAGGATAGTAACCATTGATCCATTATCCTTCTCTCATCCTGACCATTCATCGGGGGCATCCACAGCCTCGATGATTGATAACCCGCAACAAGGTACTGTCAACTTAGGTGCTGGATTGTTTCCATATTTAATGGGAAATTTTGATTTTCCTCGACCTTCGAATGATGTCAAGTTTATTTCGGCTATCCCTGATCAACCTAAGGCTGTGATATTTCAAGTAGATTCTTTTTGAATGACTTATTTTAATGATCCATTGAATTTACCTTCCCCGTAGGATTCGATGGAAGGGTTAGAGCATCCTATCATGGCTATGAGACTATCCACAACTGAGGTTGCACACATTATTGTTCATAAAACCTTGACCAACTCTGATCCAAATCCCCCTCAAGAGATAGATCTTATTCTAGAGCCTATTGTTTTTCAAGAGTCTCTCACTTCTCATGATCCTTTGGACTTGGCCTTGCCCTCTGATGGGGTGATTTTATAGGAAATGAAGGATTTAGATAGGCCTTGGGATGATATTCATCATAGGTCATACTTCTAACCTGAGATTAGGAGAGTGGAAGCGATAGATTTCACCACAACCATGAATGGAGATGTCACCTATCCTATTAATCCTTTGTCTACACTGAGAATCAATTTCGAAGGAAACATGGTGAGTATAGATAAAAAGATTCCAATTGACATATCTAAAACCCCTGGCGTCGTTGAAAACATCTTCATCAGAGAAGATTGTTCCCCTAAGGATATTTATTTGTACACTAAGGTATTTAAAGAGTTTCGTGACATTTCTTTCCTAGTATTATAAGGAAATCCTAGGAATTGACCCACTTATAGTCAAACATGAGATTATGACTTATCTCGATGCTAATCCTATCTGGCAGAAGCTTCTTCCAGTCAAACCTTGCAACGAAGAGACTATCAAATATGAGGTAGAGAAATTGATTAAGGTTGGTTTCATCTACCTGACTCAATTGACAGAATGGGTGTCAAACCTTGTTTCTGTCAATAAAAAACAAGGTACGATTCATGTGTGGATGGAATTTCATGATATGAATAAATCTTTCCAAAAAGATAACTTTCCTACCCCATTCATTGATTAGATTATCTATGAATGTGTGGACTGTGAATTTTTTTATTTTATGGATAGTTTCTTAGGGTACAATCATATTCATATCGAGCCCAAGGATCAACATAAGACTGCTTTCATATGGCCTTGGGGTATGTTTACATATAGGAAAATTCCTTTTGGCCTCAAAATTTTTGGAGATATTATTTAGTGGGCCATGTCGTTCTCCTTCCATGACCTCAAACATATAGTCGAGGAATATCTTGATGATATATCATCACTTTCTCATAAGAGATCTGATCATCTCGCTCACCTTTGACTTATTTTTGAGAGGTGTTGCTACTACCAAATTCACCTAAATCCGAACAAGTGTAGTTTTTGTGTTATGTTGGGACATATATTAGGTTTTATCATGTCCACTAAAGGGATCATGGTCGATCCTCTTAAGGTTGAGGAAATAGTTCAGTTCTCTCCCCAACTTTAGAGTCTTCAGGGGAAAGATAACTGCCTACGACAATTTGTTGCTAACTATGCCAAAATAACTGAAGAGTTTATGTGTCTTTTGAAAAAAGGGGTCCCATTATTCTGGGATGAAGCATCTAAATGCTCTTTTGAAGAATTAAAATGTTCCTTGATGTCTTCCCCTCTACTCATCCCTCATGATTATGGAAAATATTTATTGTTATAATTTCCTGCAACAGAGTCTACCATCGGTATGGTCTTGGTCCAGGAGGATGGCGTGCTCTAGGAAAACGTTATCCACTACCTCATTCAAGGCTTAGTCAGAACATAAATGAACTACACTCATGTTGATAAACATGCTTTGGTAGCTATCAATTCTATCCAAAGGTTTCGTCATTATATTCTACTCTGGAAGACCACCATTGTAGCCATCATTAATAATTTTCAATATGTGTTGACACGACGAGTCATCAACGAGAAGATTAGTCGATGGATAGTCATTCTTCAAGAATTTTCTTTAGAATTTGTTTTGACAATGTATAATAATTATTTGTTCTTTGCCAAGTTAATTTCAAAACTTCCAATTGAGAGTGGTAGTAATTTTCCTGAAGAGTCATTGATGAATGAGGATCTCTTTCTTATTGCATCTTCTGACCCTTGGTATGGAGATATAATTTTGTATCCTCAGAATCTAAAGTGTCCTTCCTCTTATTCTCATGATGCACATCGATAGATACACCATCAAGCATGAAATTATTTTATCATCGATGATACTTTATCTTGTCAAGAAGTTTACTCATGAAGAGGGAGAGCTTGTGTTGAACGACTGCCACACTGGAGCATGTGGAAGTCAGTTTTCAGGGTTGGAAACAAACTAGAAAATCCTTCATGCTAGATAATTCTAGCACTTCTTAATAAAATATTGTATAGAGTTGGTTAAGAAGTGTCCCTGTGTCAAATATTCTCCCTGAAAATGTAGGCATACCATGCTCCTATGTTTCCTATTATAGTTGTTTGTCTCTTCGCTAAGTGGGGAATTGATTTCACTAAATTCCACTCAGATTCTTATAGGGGGAATCATTATATCATTGTGGTAGTAGAATACTTCACTAAGTGTATTGAAGCCATGCCAACATTTAGTAATGAAGGGGAAGTGACGAAACTTTTCATTTTCAACTAGATTGTTGCTAGGTTCGGTATACCGAAAGATATTTTCATAGACCATTGAAGTCACTTTCAGAATAAGAAGATGACTGATTTAACATCAAATCTTGGTTTTAAGAAAGAAAATCCATCACTCTACTATACACAAGAAAATGATCAAATGGAGGCTGTCAATAAGTCTCTTAAGATTGTTCTTCAATGAACAATAATGATTCGGCCAAGTTTAATTGGTATTGGATGTTATATTCATCACTTTGGGCATATCAAACTTTTGTCATTACTGCTACAGGTTTCTCTCCTTTCCAACTCATTTATGGGCCAGAGGAATTCTTTCCCATAGAGTTCCAGATTCCTTCTCTAAAGTTGGTAGTTGAACCACTTCCCAACACAACTACACTTGAAGAGCATCTTGTCTATTTTGAGAAGATTGATGAACAATGTCGAGATGCATCCTTGGCTAAAGAGCTCATAAAAAACATGTCAAGTGTCAATATGATTGGTCGGTCCACCCTATATTTTTATCTAAAGGTGATATTGTCTTGGTCAATGATCAAGATAAATATCCCTTGGGGGATGGCAAATTTAAACCCATGTGGTTTGGACCATTTATTATTAAGAAATCTTTGGAAAAATGTGCTTATGAATTGGTTGACTTCAAAGGTAATTATTTTTTTGAGCCCAAAAATGGGATCTACCTTAAGAAGTATTATTCTTAGGTTGGTCACCTGAGTGTGACTTATTGTAAATAGTGTATATTTTTATTTATACATTTTAATATCCTTTTTTTTTATGGATGTGTAGTTTATTTTGTTTCTTAATTGTGGCAGATGTCAATTGAATTTGAGGTTTATGTTTGGTTCACAGGCATTTCAATCCGACACACTCAGAGGCTCACTTCCGCAACTTGAGTGATCTTCATGTCCACTGGTCATTTGGTATCTTCGAGAGGTGTTTGTATAGGAGAATCAACCAATAATGTTGCCAAGTATAATGTTGTAATAGAATTACTATGTGATGCATTATTACATGGTATTTCTCACCTTCGATTTCATCTAGATGCTCAACTGGTAGTGTCACAGTTAAATGGAGCGTACTGCATCCACGATCCCAACCTTCACCGATGATTCCTTAGGGTACATCTCTTAGAATGTTATTTTGATTATATTACATATATTCACGTTCCTAGGAGATCTAATCAATTAATTGATGCATTAACACATCATGTTTTAGATTGGAATCTAACACACACATAAATATAAGAGCACACACATACATGCACATGTAAATATATTTGTACAAAAGATATTTACTCCATAAGGAAAAAAAATATGTATATAAATAGGATGTCCAAAATGTGATTTCAAAGTACAAAATGTGGGCCATAGGCATCAACGTGTCAATAATACATTTTCTTAAGCCCTCAATACATAGAGAGATACAAAAATGGGAGCTCTAGCATGCATGATGTCAAGTCCTAGTCTAAGATCTAGGCCTATTGGCCCTATTATAATGTACTACGACATTGGCCAGATGCCGGAATAACTTGACCCATTCCCTGGGTACTCTCATGACGTGGGGTTGCATAGAGGGTGACAAATACTTGATCTCTACCATTCACATGCTCCAGGTAAGGGATGTAAATATACTCTCTACCTACCTCAATACTCTCTCAACCTCTGTTGATGATGGTCATGCTACTACTGTGAATCCTCCTAGATGGGATTATTCTCGCAAACGACGCCTAGTCTGGGGGAGGTTTGTTGGTGTCACTGTTCCCACATATATACATAAAAAAATATTTGAGTTAGTACCATGAGATTAAAAAAAAATATGTTTTATTTCTCGTAAATAAAATTTTAAAAATTAAAATATATATATATATATATATATATATATATATATGAGTATGTACATATCTCGCCATGAGATGCACCAGGGGGCATAGGAATCTCAGGACATTTCAAGAAACATATCCCTACATAGGGATAATCCTCGATGGTTGGGATCTATCGCCTCCACCAATCGAAGAAATCACCATCATATGACTCTCGAAATCCCCCTACTCCCTGGTGGGGCATCAAAGAGACCCATATACATAGTGCCATATTGATGGCTACATGCCCTCGTATTCTCTCCTTCAAGCTTAGGCCCAACACTCTTTAAAAAATGAAAGCACAAAATATTTACCTGAATACAAAGTTTCTATTCTTTCTCAGTTTACACTTTGTCAGTTGTATTTTCATATAATTGAGCATCATCATGCTCCAATCAAAGATCATCGACTACATTTACTTCACTGCACAATGCAATTGAACACAAGAAGCCTGATGTAGAGCCATAGATCCAGTAATCCTCCCAATCAAGTACAATAATTCTCTCATGCCAAGGTTCTCTATCTTCTGAATGGGGACCTGATATCCCATCTTCTCCATGCTAGCCTCACAATACATATCAATGTAATGGGCTATGTGATATGGCCCTAGAGGAAAGGTTGTCAAGTTTACTGTCTCCCCCCTCCTAGAGAGATAGATAAAGAAGTAAATGTCTTCAATAGAAATTGTCAAATCTTGGCCATGTAGAATAAAGGCCTCTGCGTCAAAGTTCCAATACTCAACAAGGTGATTCGGTTGTCTCGGTTGGGCCCTCATGAATGGACAATGAAACAATTTCCATAATCCACATTGTTTTAGTATGGATACAGTTATAGGGTCCTCTTCAACTATTTGATCCACTTACTCATGCTCTCTCTCTCTCTCCAATGCACGTACATCCCGAGTCATGGATTTTTTTTGTAGTTAGTGCCTTGATTTTTCTCATTTTTTAAGAGCATATACACACCCTATTTTGAAGAAAGATGTGGATGTAGGCATTATGAATTTATCTCAGCCTGTGCACAATCATACTAAATTTTAGGGAGAGTGGGCACCTTTTTTCTCTAAAATCCATGAAAATTGAATGAAATTACAAGAGAAAGGGAAGAGTACTTACTTTGTTCAAGATTGAGTCAATTTTGTTCACCGTATCTCTCCAAGTGTGAAATTGAAGAAGGAGGGTTTTTTCTATTTTTGTTTTTTGTCAAACAACAATGGTGAAAATGACCTCTTTCACCTCTATTTATAGGTTTTTTGACCTTGTGGTAACCTAGTTTTGATCTTTTTTCATCCCTATGGTTTGGTCAATGGATGTTTTGATTCATTTTTGGGATTTTTTGGTCATCTACAAGTCTTATGTTCTTCGGATTCAATATTTTTAATACATGGGTACTACTTATACCATCCCGTGACAAAGTTACGTTTTCTCCATTTGCATATAGGGTAGGCCATTAGCTACTTACATTTTGAATTTTATTGACGATTTCTTGTTTTCCATAGCTTCGATCCCACCGAAGTCTGACACAAAACCTTCTATGATTCTTTAGAAGTGTCGTAATTAGGTGGTAGATCCTTCCTCTCCATGGATGCCCTAGATAGATCCTTGTCTTGCATTATTGAATCCATGCTGCGAGTCTTATGTAGGCTTGGGAGTCCCTTTAGTCCCACCATGAATTTTTGATGAAGCCTCATCTTTCTTCTTCATCTTTTTCTGGCCTATACCCAAGGGACTCCCCAAGAGCATGGTTTGTTGTCATTCAAGCTCACTTAAACTTTGAAAAAAATATCTAACGAGAAATTATTTATCCTTTTCAATCTCATTCATATTACTTAAGGAAAAGAGCCTCCCTGGAGTCTTCTTGAAGCCCTTTCCAGACTCTCTAAAATTCAAAATATTTCCGAGCGATCTTGTTTCCCTTCACGCTCATCAAAGTGAAATTTGAAGGCACATTTGTTCGACGATAGTTTACCATTTTTTGGTTTGGATGGATAATTTTATGAAAAAGAAACTCCCTAGGAGATAAGTTTCTCTAGGGGAGTATTCTCAGGTGTAAGTTTAACCCTTTTTCGGGCCTAAGGGACTAAATTTGTGAAAAAAGGGCCATTCTCTCTGGTTTTGGTTTATCATTTTTTGGGGCCTTGGAGATTATTTATGAAAAAGGAAACCCCTTGGAGTCTTCTTTAATCCCTTTTTAGAATCCCTAAACAAGAAAAGATCGTTGAGTGACCTTGTTTCTTTCACACTCGTCAATTGGTCCAGAAGGAACATCTATTTGGCATAAGTTTAACCCTTTTTTTGGCCAATAGATTACCTAGGAAAAAGGTACACCTCGAGAGACATGTATCATTGGGAGAGTTCTCCTAAGTTATGTTTTATACTTTTTCAAGCTCAGGGGACTAAATGACGAAAATAGATGAGTGAGTCTATAGTTAATCTCTTTTAAAAATCCTTAAAATTGAAAATATAGTTGAGTGATGTTGTCTCTGTCACACTCGTTAAAATGGTTTTTAAGATACGTCCTTTTGGTATAAATTTAAACCTTTTATAGACTAACTAGACTATGTATGAAAAAGGAATACTCCGTCCCTAGTGACCAAAACAGTTCTCCTTGGTATGATTTTATTCTTTTTTGGACCCCGGAGACTAAACTTATGAAAAAATTCACTTTGGAGTCTTCTTTTACTAGTTTTTGCAAACTCTCTAAAAGTGAAAAAACATTGAGCTTACCTTCTATGGGATCGTAAAACTTTACATTGAAGGAGGCTCATTGTGTCAATTTGCAAATCACATTACATATCTCACTCTTGCATCTTTTGCCTAATGTCATCTCCATTATGTGGTTGCTAAAATTTTATAGAATTCTCTAGGTGCAAGCCTTGCAACATTTGTTCCTTTGCATTCTGACACCTTGACCCATGGAGGAATTTTCTTGAGTGTCCTTATGTTGCACATGTCTCCTTGCACTAAGCATCAGTATGTTCCATGTGCTTGGAACTAGTTTTCTTTCCCGTGACTCTTTTTCCTCCTTTGTAATGTAGCATTATTTTATTCTTTTTCAAGCTCGTTAAAAGCATGAAAAGGAAAAAAAAAAATTATTCCAAAAAGAGGGGATGAAGAAACATTCTCTTTTACTAGTAGCAATCTAGTCACCCTTGGACAAAGCACATCCTTTAGTCCATTCTGCAAAGCACTTGGGGATTTAGTATGGCCTTAGGAAGTTGTTCTTGTTACATAGAGTTGTGTCCTCCTCCATTTGGTTACTCTTCCAAACACATGGAGAGTTTGTGGTGCCTCATGTGCCACAAGCTTACGTAAATAACACAATTCTTGAGTATTTTCATATGTGATGCTCTTTTCCAAGGGAATGTCTTACAACATGAGTCGAACTTTCTACAATAAGTCTCTTCACCTTCATCAATCGGCCATCCCGAGAGTCTTGTCAAGTGTAGATTCATAATCAATGAAGTTACGTACCTCATAATTGATATCCTCTAGTATTTCTATGATGGCTTGTCGAAGACCTCAGGATAGTAATTTTTACACTCCCATTATACTCCTACCTGAGTTATGAAGATATTGAAGATATTGCTTGAGTTAATGAAGCTATCATCTCCAGCTACAGGCATTGATGCCTCCTAAAGATTCATATCACATTGTATTTGTATATCTTTTGATGATTTTGACATGTAGATCTGTTGTGTATTATTCACATCTACAATCTATATTAGCCTACACATTAGTCATGTGGTCATGATTACTATTATATGAAACCATGCTTAGTTTGTCCCAAGCATGGGTATGTGTGCCTCAATGATTATTATTATTCTTTTGCAGATGAAACACTTGCGAATAATCGTCTGGGCTCACTCGACTCAGTGATTTCCCATGTTATTAAATATGTTATAATGTATTTCATCCATTGGTCTCTCTTATGACCTCACACATTAGGGGGTATCTGTTATAACTCAAAATGCCACTATCATGAATCTTTTACTTTGACCTATTCATTTACACCTTTTCCAAACATTTTTTCTGAGTTTCCTCTTTAAAAACCAAAATTTTTCATTGTTTACACACCCTACTACATATGCAACGCACATACATATGCTAGCTGCAATCCTGACAGCCCGCGTATACTCTGAAAGTTGCAAAAATTAAAAGGGTTATGCACTTTCAGGAGGATTTTATGGGCTATGTTAGTTTTCCTAACTATATTACCTCCTATATCTCTTATGAAAAATAATTAACCATCTTGTCTCCATATAAAAAGGGCCCTAGGGGGGTCATTTGGATATATCAAAGAGGAGGCAAGAGAACTCTGCCAAATTTTCTACCTTGTATTCCAAGCCTTTTTGCATTCTTCTTTGAGTTTCATCCTCAACATTCCCTTCCATCCATCCTCCTTATACCATCCATCCTTTTCCCTTATATTGTCATGTTGTCCATGAGGATAACATATTGGGAACTATGCACTTGGAGTCAAAGTAGAGGAACCCAAGATAGGTTCATTGAGTGACATTGAAAAGATTCAGGTTGTAGCTTCCAATATTGTTATTAATAAGATATAAAATTCTTGTCCTAGATATTTATGTCTCTGTGTTTATGTTTATGAATTTTTTTCATGAATAACTAGCCATTTTTATGATCTTGGTAGTTATACATATGGTTTCATAGTTTTTTCTATGAATTTGTTTCAGACAAGCTTTGGGAGGAGGCTCAAAATCTTGGAAAAAACAACAACAGGAAGGAATCTTGAACAGACAGAAGGAATTGAGGTACACATTTCAATATTTTCTCCTTTCCCTTAAATAACATTAGGTTTTTGTTGTATTCAGGGTAGAATAGAAGCATTTCTATATTTTAAGGTGTCAAGGATCTTCTTAGTGGCTAGACCCATATTAGAAGGATTTTTCCCCATAGAAAGGACCACATGTAAGAAGATGACATGAAAAACACCTTTCATATTAGTACATGTCTAGGAAGTAGTTATTCCTATGGATTTCATTGTCCCGAGTCTAGGAATTTTCACATTAACAGAGCTCATTGATTCAGGTGCAATAGATAAAATACTATCATAGTTAGTAGAATTGGAGGAAGAACGTTTTGTCCCAGGTTTTCATCAACAAGTTTAGAAAGTGAGAGAAAAAGCATGTCATGATAGACATATTAAACATAAGAAGCTCTAGATGGGAGACTTAGTTTTTCTCTATGCCAACACGCTTTTGCTGCATCTTGGGAAGTTTCAAATGCATTGGCTGGGTCCATATGTGATAAGGTTTGTGACAAAGGAAGGTGTTGTTCAATTGGAGAAACTGAATGGTGAAATTGTGGAAGGACTGGTTAATGGTAGTCAGCTGGAAATGTATAGGCACAACTCAGCTTTCTTGCATTGATCTAAGCGCACAATATGTGTACCATAGGATATGTGTTATAGTGTATTATAAAAAAAAAGAATAAAATAAATAAAATAGTTTGAGGAAATAGACAAAAGGTTGAAGTTATGCATAAGGTATTGTTCAAATAGTTAAACTAGTAATGAGATAAACCAACAAATGTTGCAGAGATGTAGAAAGAGGAAGGAATTATGCACATGAAGGGGGATTGAATTGTGACAAATATCTGCACAAAGGGTGAGAAAAAAGTTAAAGAACATACATGATAGGACAAGCATTAAAGAGAAAAAATGATGACGAGGTAGTGGAGATGTGTGGTCATAATTGAAAAACAATAAGAGGATTTTCACAGGATGGAAAATTTAGTGTATGATCTGTAGGACTATACGAAGTCAATGAAGAGTTAGGGAAAAAATTGAATGTGAATGTAAGTGTATTAGATTGCAAATTTGGGTGCGAAGAAGAATGGAAAAAAACTAGCGACATAATATAAAAGTAGATGAAGGGTCGACTGGAAAAGGTTATTATTGTTCGAGCATTTAGAGAGACGAAAAGATCTAAGCGAGTTTGATAGATCCAAGAAAGTAAGTTGCATACATGATTTAGTTGTAGAGAGAAATATTACCACCGAAAACAGAATAAGCCTCATCATAGAAGAAGAAAAACTGCACGAGTAAGACATTGATACTTGTATTCAAGGAGACCATGGGAACGTCAATGTCAGGACAAGTCTGATTAATTTTCTGAAGGATTATGTGCCATCCAGGAAGGCAACAACAAAGTAGGTTAATATACCAAAGGATCCAAAGTATGAAGTTGTCAAACTAGAAATGCCATCAGGGGTAATCATTGAAGGAGATATTTTAGGCGTGGTAGGAAATTTGAAGTTTGTAGACCATGACTTGGTAGACATAAATAATTTTCCATGGTTAGCACCGAATAAGTATATACACACAAAACTCATTTTGGATTCACAAGAAGTTATAATAGAGCCAAAAGAATGCGTAGTAGGGCTAGAGAAAATAGGCATTTTGAATCTATTAGAGATCCCTCATTTTGGTAGGAGCGTAGAGATGAACATTTGCATCAATATTTTATTGAGTTGCATCCATGGATGATTTTTATTGTTGGTTTTATAGCCCCAAAATTCCATACCTATGCATACATGCCATTGGCCTTTTTACTTACACAATTTTCCAAATTACTGTTGAGGATCTCTCTTTAAAAAAAAAAAATTGGAGCATGTACACACCCTGCTACACTATTTCCTGTGTACACACGCTAGTTGCGTACTAGACATCCCACATGCATAGGCAAGATGCATTCTAGAAAACCCACGTTTACCTCCAAAATTTTCAAAAAATAAAAATTTGCAAGGAATTCAGTGGAGTTAATAGGATATTGGAGGTTTCCCAACCATTTTACCCATTGTAGCCCATCCCCAAACTGGAAAACCATCCTTTTGTCAGATAAAAGGTGGTATTGGGGTCCCATTCCATAATCAAGCATTATAATAGAGAAACTCTATGAAAATACCTTCCCCTTTCAGCCCAATCTTTGTATCCCTTTTTGAGATTTGGCCTCAACATTCCCCCTCCATCCCTTTCACTATACAATCCCTTCCTAATTTCCCAAGGAGATCATTTGATTGTGAGAGGTATTATGAGAATTATTCACTTGGAGCGTTAGTAAGAGGAGCCCAAACCAAGTTCACGGAGCATCTTCCATCAAGAAGGTTGTAACTTTTGTAATCTTCACATTTGAATAGAAGAGTTAGGTTTTTGTCCCAAATATTGTGTTTTTGATCTTAATTGATTAATGCATTTACATTTATACCTGAATCCTAACATTGATAAGTAGAGACAAAATATCTTGTAGTTTTTTTGTCTAAATTGTTTATAGGTCATATTTGGGAGGAGACCAACAACCCAAGAAACTACAAAGGAGAAGGAGGTCAACACCAACCGAAAGGATCTAAGGTACACTCTCTTTTCCTCCTGTTGTATTTTAAGTTCATATTTTTTGGGGTAGTTTAGAAGTAGAACTGTGTTTTAAGGGTGATCAATTCTCTACCTATACTCTGACCCAGTATAGTAATAGAGGGATTTTCCCCTCTAGTCGAATTGGTGATTCCACTGGGGAGTGTCTCTAGGGTATTAGTGGGAGATCTTGGTTAGATTTTATTTTTGAGTTTATTTCTAAGTTTTTTGAGTGTTTTGAGTCAGTTTGGGTGTCTCGTCACCTTCTTGGTGCCTACCAGCTTCCCTTTCCCAGGTTGTCTTTCCAATTTTTTATTTATTTTTTAATTTACAAAGGTGTATGCATCTTGTTCTCTATACAAGACACGTACATGAAACTTTCATTCCTTGAGTAAGAACATCCCCTAAAATGAACGCGTTAATAAAAAATATATTAGTAAAAAACTTTCTAGGGTTCACTAATAGCTTAGTCTAGGGCCTTGGATTAGGTGTGAAGAGGTAAACTCTCCAAGGCCAACCAAAAATTAACTTAGGTGTCTGTGCTAGGGTGTGAAAAAAACACTTTGTAATTACTCAATTCAAGAAGCTCCTCTCACATAGGATTCAAACATGAGGCTACATGGAGGACAATGATGGAGATATCCACTCCTGATCACACCAAAGCATTTGGGAGAGTGTGTATTGGGGGTGAATCCTATAGAATTAGTGGACTGACTTGTGTTAAACCTATGAGACAGTTGGATCCGTCCAAGGTACTCTAAGAGTGATTATGGCCCTATTGTATTTCAGGCCTTAGGAGGATATTTAGGCTTAGTTACCCTACTCACACACTTCCCTGACTGTTGAATGTACCCCCCTAGTTTTTTATTACAAGTTGGTGGCCTAGTTTCCATTATATAGGTAGACACACATGTGATTGCGAGGGGTGTATCGTCGTACTTAAGAAAAACTCTATACTCTTTGGGAAACACCCGAAGGGACCGTTGGTCAGAGGTCTGGGTAACTATTTCTCATGGCCAGTTCTTTTCCTTTGTGAATGCTTTAGATGAACATGACTTCATCTCCCTGGGTCAAAAACATTCAAAAGGGTGGTTTGCTTGGTTTATATATTTTAAAGTTTTTCTTCTTAGTGGTGTGCTCAGTGCTCTCTAGTTTTCCATAGAAAGTTAGTTAGAAATTTCTTTGGGTCTCTCACCTAAGGTGGTAGACCTCCCACTTCATTGGGCATGAGGAATTTTTGGTCTTCCTCTTAGAAATGTGGAGCCACCTTTTTATAAGAGTTGTTTTTTATACCACTGATTTACCAGAGTTAGTGTGTGATACTTTTACGGACTTGAACAATTCTACAAGGGAAGAACCTGGTCATAAGATATTCATGGAAAAATTTCCTCATGATACCAACCAAGGAACCCCTTCCATAGGGGATTCTTGTACTTTTAATTTCTTTGGAAATTTCGGTGTCCCTTTGATGGCCACGTTGTACATTCCTAGGTTGAATGTGGGATTACCAGTTTGGTTGGGTGCCATTCCAAATGTCCTGAATGCTCTTGAATATTTTTAGTTAAGAACCTTATCTGATGGGAATAATGTTGATGCTAATTTATAAATGAAGTCATATCCTCCTCCTTCTACCTTCTCTGGTGAAAGTATAACTACTAGTAACTAGAAGTCTAAATGAAATAGAAAGAGGAGGAATAGGAAGAAGAAATCACCAACTTTTGTGGGTCATGTTGGAGATAGGTCATTAACCTCTGCAAGTCATGTTGAAGACCAAAAAAAATCCTCTGAAAGTCATGCTAGGGGCATGAACCTAGTCCCTATAAGTCATACTAGAGTTCAACAACCAACCTCTGCTAGTCATGCTGGAGAGTTATCACCAACCTCTACAATTCATGTTGGAGATGTGAAAGAAACCATTGCAATTCATGCTGGGAGCATGAGTCTCATCAATGTGAATCATACGAGTGATATGCAACCAACCACTCCTAGTCATGCTAGAGAAATTAATTCTATTGAGAAACCTAGACGGATAGGACATAATCCTAAGTTCCCTTGTAATCATTG
>JZKD02S2089058.1:981846-1006278 GCA_000966675.3 Picea glauca | reverse complement strand
ACCCTAAGATGTCAACACTAGAAGAAAGATCATATCTAAACTCAATAATCATGGGAAAACTGCATGGAATCTTCACAGCATATGAAATGAGAAATGAACAAGAAAATCCATATGTAAAAGAAGCATCTTTCAAAGCATTCAAAAGATCAAATCAAAAGGAAAAGCAACAAGAAGAACATAGCAATAACAGTGACATCTCGGAAGATGATGAAGAAGTGGCCAAATTTGTCAAAAGACTGAACAAGAGAATCGACGGTAGGTATAGAGGTAAGATTCCTTAAATTTGTTTTAATTGTGATGGTATTGGTCATTTTGCTAACAAATGTCCTCATAAGAAAAAGAGAAACGATGAAGGTTACTCAAAAGGAAAAGGCAAAAGAACTACAAAGAAAGTTTTCAAGAAAAGCTTATGCACCAAAGAAGACATCTCATCATCAGATGAAGATCAAGTCAGTGACAGTGAGACAGGAAGATTTTTATTCATGGCAGTAGAAGAATCTGATAAAGAAGACTCCGAAGAAGAATATGAAGAAGTCGAAGAAGAATATGAAGAAGTTGAACAAGAAATTGAAGATGCAGAAGTTGACTATCGACAATAATTGATGTGTGCCATAGAAGTTATCAGAAGAGAAAAGAAGAAAAACAAGAAACTACAAGCGGAACTAGACAAGAAAGAAGACACTCAAGAACTAGAACAAATGATCATAAATTTGAAGGTTCAAATAGAATAAGATAAAATAATTGAAGAAGCACTCAAAGAACAACTAGAAGAAAAGTATAGGATCATTGGAAATTTGGAAGCAGAGATTGTCACATAAAGAAAGGATATTCAAAAGAAAAATATGGAGAATAGGTCAAAAGTTTTGGATGACATTATCAACATTAAAAAATCTCATCTTGACAAGTCCGGACTTGGATACAATAAAAAATAAAAGGGATCAAGGTCCAGATGAGATTGTCACATTAAGAAAGGATATTCAAAAGAAAAATATGCAGAATAGCTCAAAAGTTTTGGATGGCATTATCAACATTAAAAATCTCATCTTGACAAGTCCGTACTTGGATACAACAAAAAAGAAAAGGGATCAGGCTCCAAAACAACAAAGCAAGAAACATATCCAAAAGTCTATGTAGAAACAATCAAAGGGGATAGGGAGATATACAAGGAAGATTTCATAATCAACAACAGAGAGATAGGCCTCAAGAAGAAGAAGGATTCATAAGAGCACCTTCTTTCAAAATATCTTCAAATCCCAAGTATCAAACTATATTTTTTGGTTTATGTAATGCATGTAATAATTTTGGACATAAATATGTGAATTACAGAGCTAACAACATGAACATAAACAACTTTGAAAGTCATACAAAAAAGAGTTATCAAATAAGGTCTAGTGAAACACAAAGAAGAAGTTACAACGTTTGAATCTTTGAGCACTAAAGTTGGATGTTACAAATGTAAAAACTTTGTACACATGGCCATAGATTTCATAATGGAATTCCCTCCTAGAGAACCACAACAGAATAACAACAGTGACAGATAGGAACCTTAGAGAAGGACATGGATAAGAAAGAAGAATTAGTATAACAATGAAGAATTCACACTCGCTCTACAAGATAAGCAGAAGAAACATGGTTGGTATGTTGAAAGTGGTTGTTCAAAACACATGAAAGGTGATAGAGAAAAGGTTCTTACATTAAGAAAGAAAAGAGATGGATCAGTCTCCTTCAGAAATGACGATTCAACTAAAATCATTGGAAAAGGCACAGTTAGAATTAGGAACAAGAATACAAAGAAAATGTTCTACTAGTAGAAGATATGAAACATAATCTTATAAATGTGAGTCAAATGTGTGACCAAGGTCATAAAGTTACTTTTGATTCACAAAAGTGAGAGATAAGAAAAGAAGGTTCAGGAAAATTGATTGCTATAGCTGCAAGAACTTCAAGCAACATATATGTGTTAAGTGAAATTGGAAATGAAAAGTGTTGCCTAGGAAAGGAAGATGAAACTTGGCTATGGCACAGAATAATGGGTCACATACATTTTGATAACCTTTTCAAAGTCAACAAAAGAGAAGCAGTCAAAGAAATTCCCCATATCACGAAACCAACCAACACTTATGCAAACATTGTTAATAAGGAAAGAAAACAAAGACCAGGTTCAAATCAAAGGAATATTCAACAAAAGGAGTACTGGAAATTGTGCACATTGAACTAGTTGGACCAAATACAACAAAGGGTTTAAAACATGAGAAATAATTTATGTTATTAGTTGATGATTATAAAATAATGACTGTAGTTTTCTTTCTCAAGAATAAGTTAGAATCTTTTGAAAACTTTAAGATCTACAAGGAAATGGTTGAAAATGAAATGGATTAAAAAATCAAATGCTTGAGATTTGATAATGGAGGAGAGTTCACTTCAAATTAAGTTATGGACTACTGCAACAATCATGTAATAAAAAGACAATTCTCCATTGCTAGGACACTTCAACAGAATGGAGTTGTTGAAAGAAAGAACACGACAACATAGGAAATGGCTCGGACAATGTTAATGGATTCCAAATTGACAGATATATTTTGGAGTGAGGCAGTGCATACAATAGTTCACATTCAAAGCATAGTAATTCTCAAAAACAACAAAGACAAAACTCCCTATGATCTATGGAAAGGAAGACCAACAAATGTGAAGCACTTCATAGTTTTTGGATTCAAATGCTACTTCAAAAGAGAAGATGGAAGAATGGGAAAGTTTGACTCTCGTGTGGACAATTGAGTACTTGTTGGATACTCAAGTACAAGGAAAGCATACAAGTGTTACAATATGATATTGAACAAAGTTGTAGAAAGCATCAACATAACAATTAATGAAACAGGTAGACCAAAATCAAAAGAAGAAGAAAATGAATCAATGGAACAACCTTTCGAAAAGGAAGCACAAGATGAAAAATAAGTAGAAGAGGAAGATAAAGATAATTTGACAGAAGAAGAAGAGAAATTTCAACAAGTGTCTCCAAAGACACCTAGCAGACGAGTATAGAAGAATCATCCTTTAGATCAAATTATCAGAAACATAGATGTAGGAGTTTAGACTAGAAGAATAATATGTTCATCATAAAAAACACACCTGGCAGTCTTATCTACAATTGAACCAAATTGTTTTGAAGAAGACAACAATGATGAATTTTGGAATAAGGCCATGGATGAAGAATTGGATCAAATAGAGAAAAATGACACTTGAGAATTTTTTCCAAGACCAAACAATAAGAATGTGATCAACACAAAATGGGTTTTCAAGAAAAAATTGAATGAAGATGGACATGTTACAAGGAACAAAACTAGATTTGTATGTAAAGTATATGCATAGATTGAAGGAATCAACTTTGAAGATAAATTTGCCCCAGCTGTCAGAATGGAAGAAATCCATTTGCTTTTAGATTATGGATGCTTCAAAAATATTAAAGTGTATCAGATGGATGTAAAATCAACTTTTCTGAATGGGGAACTTGAAGAAGAAGTCTACATTGAACAACCAGAAGGATTTCAATTGTCAGAGAATGCAGACTATGTGTGCAAATTAAAGAAGGCCTTGTATGGTATAAAAAAGGCTCCTAGAGAATGGTAATCTAGACTGGATAAATATCTACAATAAGAAGGGTTCAGAAAATGAATTGCAGACAACAACCTCTACATCAAGGTAAGTCAAGGTAATATTTTATTAATTGAAGTTTATGTTGATGATATTATTTTTGGTAGTGACGATGACAGGTTAAGCCAAAAATTTGCAAAGGATATGCATAATGAATTTGAAATGTCATTACTTGGAGAACTATCCTTCTTTCTGGGACTTCAGATATGTCAAAGAAACCAAGAAATTTTAATTTCTCAAACCAAGTATATCAGAGAAATGCTAAAGAGGTTTGGAATGGAATATTGCAAACCGTTTATCACTCCCATGCAAACCAATTGCAAGTTGTGCAAAGATGATGATTCAAAGTATATAGATCAGAGGCAATACAGGTCAATGATTGGAAACCTACTATATGTGACAACATATAGACCAGATGTAATGCAGGCAGTTGGACAGGTGGTATGATTTCAAGAAGCACTAAAGAAATCACATGTATTAGAAGTGAAGAGGATTTTCAGATATCTCAAAGGAACAAAAGAGTTTGGATTATGGTATCCAAAAGGAAAGGATCTATCACTTATTGCCTACACAGATGTAGATTGGGAAGGTTGTATTGATGACCGATGAAGCACTAGTGGAGCAACGTTCTACTTGGGTGAGTGTTTATTATCATGGCTAAGAAAGAAAAAATCATCAGTATATTTATCTATAGCTGAGGAAAAGTATATTGCAACAACATCATGTTGTACACAGGTTCTCTAGATGAAACAAACTCTGACAAATATACAGGTTGAGTATGATGAGCCCATTTCAATCTATTGTGATAATAAAAGCACCATCATTATATCAAAGAACTCGATGATGCACTCCAATATAAAGAACATTCCAATCAAGTATCACTTTCTATGGGAGCAGGTTGCAGAAAAGAACATCAAAGTTGAGTATGTGGGCACAAAAGAACAAGTTCCATACATCTTTACAAAACCACTTCCACGAGAATCCTTTGAGTATCTTCCCTAGAGACTCAAAGTTATTTATACTCCAAAATGAATTCTTTTGAATGATTATATTATATGTCTTAGATGTACATGAGAAAGCACCATAAAGAGGACAATTCAGTCAGGGGGAGCATCCCCAAATGGAAAGATACCTTTTCCAAAGGGGGAGAGATTCATTAGATGCAGAGGACAAAGACATGGTTCTAGGAGGAGCAATGGTAAAAAGGATGCAGAGGACATAGGCCTGTTTCAAGGGGTAGCATGAGTGATATGACTTAAGTATTTCAGTTTTTCATCAGAGTGTTGCCATTAGTGCCAAAGGGGGATATTTTTGGTTAAGGTTGGTTGTAATTGATGTCAACCATTGAATAAATCCCGATGGAACAAAGGTTTGGGTAATGGACCCAATTTTGTTTGATTTAAATATGAATCATTATTGTCTTGTCATGTTTTATAATAAGTATAAATGTATGAACTCCAATGTGGTCCCCTTATGGTGAAATCCCTCATGGGAAGATGCTTTGCGGATTGAGTTATCCTAGAAGTATGGTTAGAGAAACCATGATTATTTGTGGAATAATAAGATCAAGGTCAGTGATTTTTTTAGTGAAACTATCCTATATGGATATTTTTTGTCATTCGATTTCCGGTGGTATCTGGAATGTCACATAACTCCTCACGGTTAGAGAGTTATGGCCTTGAGAATTTGGAGAACCCAGGATTGGGTAATGGACCCAAGTTTGCTTGATGGATAATGGTATGAGTTTTAATATATTTCCAGGTAATATTATTCTATATGGATAGTACATGTCATTCCATTTCTGGTGGTATGTGTAATGCCACATAACTCCACACGGTTTGAGATTTATGGCCTTGCGAAGTTGGAGGACCCTCATATGTCATCTAGAATCCCTAAAAGGTCAAAGTAGTCAAAGTGGTTTAAGATATTTTCGAAGGAAAATAATAAATTTAAGTGATGATTGTACTATAATTCAAAGTGAATACAAAATAAATTATTTAAATAATAAATTTAATGGAGAAATTAGAAGTGGGTTAACCCTAAAATAAGGAAAGTGGGAAAAGTGACCTAGAAGATGTTTTTAAGGAAGCTACTTGGAGAGTATAAATAAGAGGCAAGGCTCTCTCATTTTAGATCAAACTTGAGAATACTGAATATATATATATAGGTGTCTGAGGTAACCAAAGTATATATAAGCCGAATTTCTGAGGGAAGGTGAAGAAAAGAAGGCTGGAATTCAAGGAAGGATAAATTCTTTTGATGATGCTTTCTAAGGTATGTTATTTACAGGTCATATCACCATTTTAACAATAACTTGTTTTTTAGAATGATTCATACCATGAATATTCTATTCCATTTAGTAAACATATCGAAGTATATTTGGTAAAAAATTAAGCTTGTGGGTCATTGTATTTTTTGGGTTACACTCTGTGGAAAATAGGGTTTGTGGCTAGTTCCGAAGCTAGTCTAAAACATGTGTTTCGGGTAAAAACCTCATAACTTATTCATAAAAGATCCAAATTAAGTAATAATAAATGTTTTGTTTAGAGTACAATATTTTTAATTGTTTTTTATAGTTTCAGATTGATTCAACAAATATTCCGTGCGGGGCATGCTCTACAAGGTCGCTCTCTAGAATAAGCTAGAATTCAACAAGGTATGCCATTTTTTCTATAAATCCTTTTCTGAGAGGTTCCAAGTAGTGAAAATTGGAGTAATTATACAAAACAAACTTAACAACATTGTATATCAGTTTCATATATTTATTCATTACAGGTACAAAGTTATGATTATTTCAAGTTAGGGTTGTTGACTAATCCAAAACTAGTCATGTGAGACTAAATAAATGTTTGATGAAAATGATAGTCTCTTGTTGTTAAAGTTAAGGAAGGTTTGCANAAGAGGATTTTCAGATATCTCAAAGGAACAAAAGAGTTTGGATTATGGTATCCAAAAGGAAAGGATCTATCACTTATTGCCTACACAGATGTAGATTGGGAAGGTTGTATTGATGACCGATGAAGCACTAGTGGAGCAACGTTCTACTTGGGTGAGTGTTTATTATCATGGCTAAGAAAGAAAAAATCATCAGTATATTTATCTATAGCTGAGGAAAAGTATATTGCAACAACATCATGTTGTACACAGGTTCTCTAGATGAAACAAACTCTGACAAATATACAGGTTGAGTATGATGAGCCCATTTCAATCTATTGTGATAATAAAAGCACCATCATTATATCAAAGAACTCGATGATGCACTCCAATATAAAGAACATTCCAATCAAGTATCACTTTCTATGGGAGCAGGTTGCAGAAAAGAACATCAAAGTTGAGTATGTGGGCACAAAAGAACAAGTTCCATACATCTTTACAAAACCACTTCCACGAGAATCCTTTGAGTATCTTCCCTAGAGACTCAAAGTTATTTATACTCCAAAATGAATTCTTTTGAATGATTATATTATATGTCTTAGATGTACATGAGAAAGCACCATAAAGAGGACAATTCAGTCAGGGGGAGCATCCCCAAATGGAAAGATACCTTTTCCAAAGGGGGAGAGATTCATTAGATGCAGAGGACAAAGACATGGTTCTAGGAGGAGCAATGGTAAAAAGGATGCAGAGGACATAGGCCTGTTTCAAGGGGTAGCATGAGTGATATGACTTAAGTATTTCAGTTTTTCATCAGAGTGTTGCCATTAGTGCCAAAGGGGGATATTTTTGGTTAAGGTTGGTTGTAATTGATGTCAACCATTGAATAAATCCCGATGGAACAAAGGTTTGGGTAATGGACCCAATTTTGTTTGATTTAAATATGAATCATTATTGTCTTGTCATGTTTTATAATAAGTATAAATGTATGAACTCCAATGTGGTCCCCTTATGGTGAAATCCCTCATGGGAAGATGCTTTGCGGATTGAGTTATCCTAGAAGTATGGTTAGAGAAACCATGATTATTTGTGGAATAATAAGATCAAGGTCAGTGATTTTTTTAGTGAAACTATCCTATATGGATATTTTTTGTCATTCGATTTCCGGTGGTATCTGGAATGTCACATAACTCCTCACGGTTAGAGAGTTATGGCCTTGAGAATTTGGAGAACCCAGGATTGGGTAATGGACCCAAGTTTGCTTGATGGATAATGGTATGAGTTTTAATATATTTCCAGGTAATATTATTCTATATGGATAGTACATGTCATTCCATTTCTGGTGGTATGTGTAATGCCACATAACTCCACACGGTTTGAGATTTATGGCCTTGCGAAGTTGGAGGACCCTCATATGTCATCTAGAATCCCTAAAAGGTCAAAGTAGTCAAAGTGGTTTAAGATATTTTCGAAGGAAAATAATAAATTTAAGTGATGATTGTACTATAATTCAAAGTGAATACAAAATAAATTATTTAAATAATAAATTTAATGGAGAAATTAGAAGTGGGTTAACCCTAAAATAAGGAAAGTGGGAAAAGTGACCTAGAAGATGTTTTTAAGGAAGCTACTTGGAGAGTATAAATAAGAGGCAAGGCTCTCTCATTTTAGATCAAACTTGAGAATATTGAATATATATATATAGGTGTCTGAGGTAACCAAAGTATATATAAGCCGAATTTCTGAGGGAAGGTGAAGAAAAGAAGGCTGGAATTCAAGGAAGGATAAATTCTTTTGATGATGCTTTCTAAGGTATGTTATTTACAGGTCATATCACCATTTTAACAATAACTTGTTTTTTAGAATGATTCATACCATGAATATTCTATTCCATTTAGTAAACATATCGAAGTATATTTGGTAAAAAATTAAGCTTGTGGGTCATTGTATTTTTTGGGTTACACTCTGTGGAAAATAGGGTTTGTGGCTAGTTCCGAAGCTAGTCTAAAACATGTGTTTCGGGTAAAAACCTCATAACTTATTCATAAAAGATCCAAATTAAGTAATAATAAATGTTTTGTTTAGAGTACAATATTTTTAATTGTTTTTTATAGTTTCAGATTGATTCAACAAATATTCCGTGCGGGGCATGCTCTACAAGGTCGCTCTCTAGAATAAGCTAGAATTCAACAAGGTATGCCATTTTTTCTATAAATCCTTTTCTGAGAGGTTCCAAGTAGTGAAAATTGGAGTAATTATACAAAACAAACTTAACAACATTGTATATCAGTTTCATATATTTATTCATTACAGGTACAAAGTTATGATTATTTCAAGTTAGGGTTGTTGACTAATCCAAAACTAGTCATGTGAGACTAAATAAATGTTTGATGAAAATGATAGTCTCTTGTTGTTAAAGTTAAGGAAGGTTTGCAGGTATGAGATCATATACACCAGTTCTATTACAGAGTTAGAAATCATATTTTTATGATGAAATTGATGAGGGATTTTGGTTAAGGTACATGTTGGGTACATGGTTGAGACAAGTAGTTGATGAGTTGGCACATACATGAGGTGTATAGTTGATGATGTTGGTACATATTGATGAGTCATAGTTTATGAGTAGTTGACACATGATTGGTATATACCTTGTACATGGTTGGTTTCACTTGTCTATGGTACAGGTTGATTACAGGTTGTTTGTTACAGGTTGGTGCATGGTTGATGCACTTGTTTATGGTACAAGTTGATTATAGGTTGAGGTACATGATGATGCATGGTTGATGCATGGTTTAGGTTTATTGGTACAGGTTTACAACAATCTATCTCATAGTGATAGTGTGACAGTGGTTCCATAATTAAGCTTCTACTTCATGGTGGTTGGACGGGGCAAGGACATGTGGTTGTAGCCACCTTCTGGTTGTAGCCAGAGAGCATATGGGGTTGTAGCCTCCTTCTGGTTGTAGTAAGAGAATTGGGGAGTTGGAACTTCCCTCTAGTTGTAGCTTGAGAAACTGGGGGATTGGAGCCTCCTTCCAGTTGCAACTGGAAAACAAAGGAAGTTGGTTCTTCCAATGAATGTAATTCTTCAAGACATATAATAAAAAGCATTTTATGGTTTTCTCTCGCTTTGGGTTTTCATATAAAACACTAGTGTACTGTGTATATGTATGATTGTTCATTTGTTCATTTCTCATTATTGGATGATAATTCTAGATTTATATAACACTTGGATTATTTGGTTTAAAAAGGATTATAATTGCTCTATTACTAATTCACCCCCCTTCTTAGTAATCCAACATAGACCATGTTGTCTCACAACCTATTCAACCAGTGGTTGAGAAAGTGGTCATGCCGATGCAATATTCGACTGATCCCATTCCTCTTTTGGGTGTGATGCACCTTTAGACCTTTTTGTCTCGCATCCTATTCAGTCAGTGGTTGAGGAAGTGGTCACACCGATGCAATCTTTGGTTGACCCCACTCTTCCCTTGGAGAGTGTAGAGTCTACCAAATTGGTCAGGCCGATGCAATATTTGGTTGATCCCACTCTTCTGATGGGGAGTTATGCATCTACTGACTATGTTTTTAACATGTCCATTTTAGTACTTTCGTAAAAAGGGGACATTCCACTCACTTCGAGCACACCCCCTCCAATTCCTAAGATGGTTTCCTTTGATTGGAATGACCTTGTTGGGCCCTGTCTTCCTTATTCTACACCCTTTCAACTAAGGGTTGAAGTTAATTCAATTTTTTTTTACTGATGTATTGTAGATGAAGGAGCCTCTGCAGGTATTTTATCATCCTCAACTTGGCAAGAATTGGGCTCTCCTGAGTTTGTGTCTACTTCACACGAGTTGTTTTATTTTGACAGATGTCCTAGTGAATATTTGGGGATTATTTCTTAGTTACCTATCTCGTTAGGTGGGAAGACTATCCTTGTCATTGTTATAGTGGTGCAAGGCCCGTTAGATTTCAACATGCTTCTCGAGCGTGATTATGTATATGCTATGAATGATGTGGTGTCTACGTTATTCTGGGTGACGCATTTCCCTCATAATGGAAGCATTGTCACTATTGACCAACTGACATATGATAATCACCAGCCTAATTCAGCGTTAGTTCAGGCTGCCCCTTTATATGTTCCTATTATTCATGTAGAATCTACCCCACCACAGGTTAATTATGTGGCATATTATCCATGATGTTCAATTTATTCTAAGAAGGAACCTGTGAAATCATGTTTTCCTTCTTGAGATATGGTTGTTGGAAGATTGGTTGTTGTCATTGATGTCAATCCTAGTCATGGGTTTTGGACTGCAAGACTGATAAAGGTATTTGGACATGAAGGAAAATGCACATGCATATACAACACCCATGAATGGATAGTATACATCATGTTGTTTCCAGTGGTATGTGGCACGTCATGTGGATCCTCATGNTTCTCATATATTGTGCATGGTGTATTGTGGTGTATTGGTGTAACTCATATACTATTGTTCATTTCTCATTGGATATAATTGAATGGTTTAAGTATAAGTTGAAAAAGGTTTTAAAATGTACTTGATACTGATTCACCCCTCTCTTAGTATCAACAATGGTCTCACCAATTGATCAATTTTGTTATCCAATTGGGGCATGGGAGCCCTTGCTTCCCCCTCTTGGTCTAAGTGGTCTTGGGTCTCCTTTTGATTGTAGATCCTCAAGGCTTCATGCTTGTGATTCTTCACTGATAGACTCTTCGAACCCTCAGTAGACCCTCCATCATCATATGGAATATGGTCATTTTACTTCACCATTTGGGACAGTTGATACTCCTCGTTCGCAGGATTTATTGGATATTGAATTGTCTTTGGATGAGGCTATCCTTGAATCCATGACTACGGTTTCTATACCGTGGGAATACTTACACCGTGGTTTTTTTTTTTTATTCCCTTTTGGGAGACTTTCCAGTTTGAATATCGAAGAGACTCTTGGTTAGAGCCTAGCAGCGAGCTCCACTTGAACTAGTACCACACATGGGCCATAAAGTTGTGCGGTAACTTGTACATATTGTACAATCCAGGTTTTTTGTTTTCAAGTTTTGTATTCAATAAAACCTCTTATTTTCCAAATTTGTTATCTATATTGGATTTATTAGCTTTTGGATGAGTGTTATTGGCATTATATGAAAGATCTTGGAGACATTTTTCTTTGACATTTGTTCATCGTATTGATCTATTCTGACAGGTATTGACCTCAAAACTGGCATACATGTTATATTTTTCCCTACTTTCATTTTTTCATTACCTGTTTCCTGGTTCATTTGGCCTTAGGATCAACCCCACTGAATTGTGACACTAACCTTCCTTGTGATAAGTGTGTCATACTTAGTATGGTAGGGCCTTCCATCCATGGGAATCCTAGTTAGAACCTTGTTTTCCATTTGGTGCCCATGCCGAAGTACTTCATAGGCACATGACTCTAGTTTAGTACCGCGATGACTTTGTGTTGAAGCCTCATTATTCTTCTTCATCTTTTTTTTTTTGTCTTATACCTAAGGGACTCCCTATGAGCATGGTTTTTTTTATTTAAAGATCACTTAAAATTTTAAAGAAACATCTAATGAGAGATTATTTATTCATTTTGGTCTCGTTCAGATTACTTAAGAAAATGATCTCCCCTGGAGTCTTCTTTAAGCACTTTTCAGACTCTCTGAAAATGAAAATATTGTCAAGCAATCTTGTTTCCCTTCACCCTCGCCAAAATTAAATTTGAAGGGACATCTGTTCGACAATAGTTTACCCCTTTTTCGATCTGGACGACTAATTTTACGAATAAAGGTATGAATTAGGAACTTCGGTTTGCTAGGAAAGTATTCTGAGGCATAAGTTTAACCCTTTTTCGGGCCTGAGGGACTAAATTTTCGAAAAAGGAACATTATCCTTGGTTTTGGTTTATCTCTTTTTCGGGCCTTGGATATTACTTACAAAAAAGAAACCCCCTCAGAGTCCATATTTAAGCTATTTTTAGACTCCCTAAATATAAAAAGATTGTCGACTGACCCACTTTATTTCACACTCATTAATTGGTCCAGAACAAACATCTATTCGACATGAGTTTAACCCTTTTTCCTACCAATAGATTATTCCGGAAAAAGGTACGCCTTGGGAGACTTGTTTTGCTGGGAGAGTTATCCTCAGTCATATTTTATACATTTTCGGGATAAGGAGACTAAAGCTAGAAAAAGGTTGTGAGTCTAGAATTAAGCTCTTTTTATGCTCCTTAAAATTGAAAATATAGCCAAGTGACCTTGTCTCAGTCACACTCATTAAAATGGTATTGAAGAGACATCTTTTCAGTATAAGTTTAACCATTTTTCGAACTGACTAAAATAATTGCGAAAAAGGAACTGCTTGGAGTCCTCTTTTAGCATTTTTTTAGACTCTCTAAACGTGATAAAACCATCGATCTTACCTTCTTTGGGCTCGTAAAAATTTAAATGGAAGGAGTTTTGTTATGTCATGCTTAATCGCATTGTGGGTCTCATCTTTGCATCGTCGTCCTAATGTTAGCTCCACACTGCTCTCAAATGAACCTTTAAATCATTCCTTATGCGTAGTCCTTGCAAGACTTTTTTCCTTTGCGATCTAACACCTTGACCCATGGTGGAATTTTCCCTGAGTTTCTTTATCCTGTGCATGTCTCCTTTCCCTAAGCATCAATATGTTCCATGTGCTTGGAACTAGTTTTCTTGAGCACGAAAATCATTACTCCTTTGTAATGTAGCATTATTTTATTCTTTTACGAAGCTCGTTCAAAATTTGAAAAAGACAAAAAAATTAAATATTCCAAAAATAGGGGACGAGATATATCAATTCTTTTTTCGGCAGCAAGATAGTCTCCCTTGGACAAAGCACATCCTTTTGTTTATTCGTAAAGCATTGGGACCTAGTATGACCTTACAAAGTTGTTATCGCTACATATACTTGTGTCCTCCTCAGTTTTTTTACTCTTCCAAACATATGGACAATTTGCAGTGCCTCCTGCACCACAAACTTATGTCAGTATGATCCAGATTATTTTCAGCACGAAATGAGAGTAGAGATATAATAAACAAATGCATGGAGATATCGCGGATATCCAATAATATAACAACAATGTATTAGAGATGAAACCATAAACACAAAGATACAATAATATACAATTTATATTAATGAAATAAATGTACGGAGACTGTAGAAATACAGAGTGAAAGACTCTCTAGAATGACGGCAACTTATCTCTGAGAAGAGATGTGATGGCTACTTGTATTCGCAAGAAGATGACCACAATGAGGCTATGAAGTCCTTTTTACAATAGTCAGGAATGTCAAAAACCATAGACATCCAAAAACCTAATCCTAGGAGATGAAGCGCCAAAAGTCATGTGGGCCCCGTTTGGGTAAGTTAGTACATCAACTTCCTGGGGTTGTAACTTTTGCATACGATCTCTGTTTTAGCCGCACGATAGCTCGTTGGAAAGGTATAGTTGAGGAGATTCATTTAAGGGGCTCAATTAGAGCCTTTGGATATCATTGAGAACTTTGATCCCAAAAACCTTCATTTAGGCCCTCAAAATGACCCTAGAAGTTAAAAACTGCTAAAAATAGTAAAGTACCAAAACTACCAAAAAACTGTTTTGATCCAGTTGGAAAAGGTGGGTGGCCACCGATATCCACTTGGATAACAATATTATGCTTCCTGAGACTGATAATATTTCATGATTTTTTCCAAGTAAAGTTTTATCCAACCTAAGTTAACCATTTTGTAGTTTGTCTCTTGACCTTCATGAGTCGGCCATCCCGAGAGTCTAGTCAAGTCCAGATTCAAAATCGATAAAGTTTTGTGCCCAATCATTGATATCCTCCAGTATTTCCCCTAAGACATGTAGAATACCTCATATTAGTGAGTCTTACACTCATATTGTAATGTCCCCAACCACTAACAGGCTGGAAATTGTCACTTCTTGGACATCTCTCCTTTCTTTGATACCAATTTGTAACATCCCCGACCATCAACCTCTGCCGGAAAACGCTACCGAATCAACTGTATATTTTTTCTACATCCCCAACCTTAAACAAATAGGCCGGGCCATGCCACCAAAATAAAATTTCATGCTCTAATACCACTCTGTGAAAACCCTAGCCTTAATCTACTGGGATATTCCACACATAGAAACTTGCAGAAACATCATACACATTGTTAAGAACCAAATATCAATATAGCATAGAAAAAACCTCAGAATAAGTACTCAATGCCTTGAAAAAGAGAGAGCTTCATATAGTAAGCCTCTTAGAGGGGGGAAATATCCTTATGCCCACATAAATGTACAATTCCAAGATGATTCAAAATGAAAATGTCTCCTTGGTATATATAGGAGACTAGGAGGTATAATTACAACAATTGAAATAAAGCTGACATAAATAAAATAACATTACTAATGTAATATGCCCCAATTAAGGGGTAATGAGCCACTATTTAGGGATTAACATGCCTGTCCCATTGAGACAAGTGTTGTCTGCAACGCTTAAGTAATGTTAGATGCTTCTGTATAAAAGACTCATCTTCCCAAGTGGAATCTTCAGCCAGTAGTTTCCTCCATTTAATGAGATACTTTGAAATGGATCTATTCCTCAACTAGCGAATTATTGTGTCAGTGGTAGCTTCAGGCTCCAATATGATTTTTCCTTCCTTGTCAAGTTATAGAAATATAGTTTGAACTAGGATCTTGTCACCTATAACCTTCTTTAAGCATGAAACATGAAAAACTGGGTGTACTCATGAAGATGTAGGAAACTCCAATTTGTATGCCATAGTACCAATATTTTGCAATTCCTTATAAGGGCCATAGTACTTTGGTGATAATTTATTATCCTTCTTGGCTTGCTTGAGGGACATCTGTTTGTATGGTTGTAGTCTTAAAAACACCCAATCTCCTACTTCAAACTTCTTTCACTACGATGTTGATCTGCTTGTTGTTTCATGTGATTCTATGCCATGGTTAGGTTGTCCTTTAATATCTGGAGAACTTGTTGTTGGTGCTCAATGTGATCTTCCATTGCTTGAACCTTATATTTTTCTTTTAGAGAATAAGTGATGGAAGGAGGGTGGTATCCATAGAGTGCCATAAATGGTGTCATTTTTGTTGCAGTATGGAAGGAAGTGTTATATCACCATTCTACCAAGGGTAACCATTTGAACAATTGTGTTTGTTTATCAGAGACAAAGCATTGAAGGTATCCTTCCAGACATTTGTTCACTATCTCATTTTGTCCATCATATTGAGGATTATAGGATGAGCTATGAGCGAATTGAGTACCTAAACAGGAAAATAATTTTGTCAAAAAATGTCCAGTGAAGATGGGATCTCTGTCACTTACAATAATCTTTGGGCTACCATGTATATTTTGAACTGTCTCCATGAATGCGGTGGAAAATGTATTGGATTTGAAGGGATGAGAGAGTGCACAAAAGTGTGTGTACCTGGTTATTCTATCGACAATCACCATGATTCCACTCTTTCCTTCAAACTTCGGTAACCCTATGATGAAATCCATGGAAACCTCCTCCCAGCGCTGACTTGGGATGTCTAATGGTTGTAAAAGACTTGGGGTCTTAATTGTTTCCACCTTATTTTGTTGGAAAACCAAACAGTTTTCCACAAACCTTTGAACATCAGTTTTAAGGCCATCCCAAAAAAATTCCTTCTTGACCCTATGGTAGGTTTTCAAAAATACTGAGTGCCCTCCTACTAGAGAGGTGTGCAATTCCAATAGTAACTTTTGTTTTAGTTGGAATTTATTACATAAATATAAGTGATCTTTGTACCATAGTGAATCATTTTTCCATGTAAATGTATCTGATGCACTGGAATCCCACTGCAACCTTTGAATGAGAGTCCACACTTTTTTGTCATTCTTCCATTCATCCCTTGCTTCTATTATCCAATTAGGTTGGATGATCGAGATAGAACAAAAAAGGGCCTCAACATCTTCATCTTTTCTTGAGAGTGCATCTGCCACAACATTTTGCTTCCCTTTTTTTATAGATGATTTCAAAATCATAATCTAATATCTTGGTTACCCATTTTTGTTGTTCTTCTAAAGAAAATCTTTGTTCCAAGAAGTATTTAAGACTATCATGATCTCGTTTGACCTTTAATTGCCTACCTATTAGGTAAGGACACCATTTCTTCAATGCATGTAGTATTGCCATCATTTCCTTCTCATAAATGGGTTTTTGTAAGTCCTTTCCCTTGAGTGGTCGAATTTCAAAATATAGGGGTCCTCCTTCTTGCATTAGGACATCACCAATTCCAGTTATCGAGGCATCACATTCCACAATAAAGGTTTTTGTGAAGTCTAGAGTGATCAAGACAGGAGCTTTGCACATCACTTCTTTAAGTTGTTCAAAAGCTATAGTTGCCTCTGGAGTCCATGAAAATGCATCCTTCTTAGTTAGTGTTATTAAATGTGTTGCTATTCTTCCATAGTGCCAAACAAACTTGTGGTAGTAACCTATCAAACCCAAAAAACCTCTAATATTCTTCAATGTTTTGGGAATCGACCAGTCCATCATGGCCTTAATCTTGTTTGGGTCTACCTTGACACCTGCATGAGATACAATATGACCCAAATACTCTACCTCCTTCACTCCAAAGAAACATTAGGATGGTTTGGAATATAGTTGTTGCTCCTTTAGTAGTTGTAGCACCTTGTCAACATGTCACACATGATCCTCCCAAGACTTTCTATAGATTAGTATATCATCAAAAAATACTAACACAATTTTTGGAAGGAAGGGCTTGAAAATGGAATTCATCAACCCTTGGAATGTGGAAGGTTCATTTGTAAGGCGAAAAGGCATGACCAAAAATTCACAATGGCCTTCATGAGTTCGGAATGTTGTTTTTGGGATATCTTATTCCTTCTATATAATCTCATGATACCCTGAATGAAGATCCAACTTTGTGAAATAGATTTCTCCAAGTAGTTCATCTAACAATTCATCAATGATGGGAATTGGAAACTTATCTTTAATAGTGATCTTGTTGAGCTCTCTATAATTTGGACACATATTCCATGAGCCATTTTTCTTGAATACCATTACCACCGGTGTAGAGTAAGAACTTTGGCTAGGTATAATAATGTCGTCCTCTAACATTTCTTCAACCATGCACTAAATTTCACTCTTCTGGGCATAAGGGTATCTGTATGGCCTAATGTTAGGAGGAACACTCCCAAGAATTAGGTGAATATCATGATCATGATTTCGAGTGGGTGGAAGATCTTTGGGAATATCTTCAAATACTTTGGAATGCTTATCAATGACCCCTTGGAGATCTAGAGGAATAGATGGCTTAGATGTTTGAACATCTAGTGAGCATAGTTGTGAAATAACACCTTGACACCCTTTTTTCAATAATGTTTTCATGCCATTAGAGCTTATCACCTTACTAGGCTTCCCTGTGATACCTCTTAACTAAATGTATTTTCCTTCCAATGAAAATTTCATGAAAATTTCTTGAGAATTAAAATCCATTGTTCCTAATTATTGTAACCATTGGATTCCTAGTACAACATCAACACCACCCACGGGTATAAAAATCATTGGACTATTCATTACATATTCTCCCATAGAAAAATTGATCTTATTACATTTTCCTGAGAAATTGATAGTTCCTCCATCTGTAATCATTACTTGAAACTCCGACGCTGGATATACAAAGCAATTGAGATCTTTGGCTAATTTATAGTAAATGAAATTATGAGTACTGCTAGAATCAATTAAGACTATTACCTTTTTCTTTTTGATATATCCTTCGATCTTGAGGGTCTAAGGAGTGCTAATTCCAGCCAATGCATTACATGATATCTTGGGAGTCAACTCTTCAGACAAAATTGGTTCTAATTTTTCATCTTGAGATGGTTCTTGTTCTTGTTCTTCTTGTTCTTCCTCTTCACAATCTATGTAGAAGAATTTCTTCTCACCACACTTATGTCCCTTACTGTACTTGTTGTCATAGTTAAATCATAAGCCTTATTCCTTTCTTTGCTCAAATTGTTGAGGTGTCAACCTTGTAGGCTGAGGTGTTTTAGAAGAAGGATAATTATTCTCTCTATAGTTGTTAGGATTGGTCCTTCTAGTAGCCATAGCCATATTTTTACTTTCAACATTTCTTNGAGTAAGATTCCCATCTGGTGCTACAAGAGCAAAGGGGATCTTAGAGTTGATACATAGTGATGTGTTTGGACCTATGCATGTTCCATCACTAGGTAAATATGTGTATTATGTTTCCTTCATATATGATTTCTCAAGGAACACATGGATTTATTTTCTTAGAAATAAATTTGAGGTATTTGATAAATTTAAAGAGTTTAAGGCTCTGGTAGAAAATCAAACATAGAAGAAAATAAAGGTATTGAAGACAGAAAATGGTCGATAATTCTTTGGAAATGAATTTGAAGAATTTTGTAAGAAGTGTGGTAAAGTAAGGAAAAAAACTACTCCATACACACCTCAACATAATGGAGTTGCAGAAAGGATGAACATGACACTGATGGAAAAATAAAGGAGCATTCTTAGTGGTGTCGAGTTAGGACAATAATTCTAGGCGAAGGCAGTGGGTACAACATGTTACCTGGTTAATCGATCACCCTCATCAATGTTGGATGATAAAACTCTAAATGAGGTATGGATTGGTAATACACCATCTCTTGAACATCTCAGAGTGTTTGGTTGTGATTCTTATGTACATGTTCCAAAGGAAAATAGGAGTAAGCTAATAGGAAAAGTGTATCTTTATGGGTTATAAAGATGGTGTGAAAGGTTATAATCTTTGGAACCCATAAACTAAGAAGATTGTTTATAGTCAAGATGTTGTTTTCATAGAGGTAAAAGATGTTTCCAAACATGAATTCATACCAAGGAAAGAAGAACCTGAGAACATAGAGCTTGAGTTGGATGATGCAAAATATGAATCATCTGAAGAAGATGAAGTAGTAGAAGAAGAACCTCATATCCCAGTATTGAGGACATCAATGAGGGAAAGAAGGAAACCATAAAGGTATAGTCCACCTGATTTTTGTTCTAATTTTTATTTGTTTATTACTGATGATGATCTCAAAACTGTCATGGAAGCAATGAATTCAAAGGATAGTAAACTCTGGAAGAAATCTATGGTTGAAGAAATGGATGCCTTGGATAATAATGAGGCGTGGGATATAGTTGAGGTTCCATCTGGAAGAAAATATGTTGTAGAAAATGGTTGTTTAAGAAGAAGTTTAATGCAGAAGGGGAAGTGGAGAAATACAAAGCTCAATTAGTAGCAAAAGGTTATCCCCACATAGAGGGAATTGACTTTGGTGAGATTTTTTCTCCTATTTCTAGGTTAACTTCTATTAGATTTATTTTATCTATTGTTGTTGCTTTTGATATTGAAGTGGAATAGATGGATGTGAAGACAACATTCCTACATGGGAGTTGTTGAGACCTGCAATTGACATTCTCATTACCCTATTTTACTCTTCACCTATACCTTTTTGGACCTACCTAAAGCTTGAGTAAGTGACAAGGACGCTACCAATTGCCAGTAATAAGGTCATAAGGTAAAGTATGGTTAATTCATGTATTTTGTGTTTTATTGAGTTAATGAATTAAATATTTCATGTACTAATGCTCGATTTGTCATATGTGAATCTTTGACCCCTATATGTCTAGCGTTCATGTACCATCTCTGTCATGATCCGGTACCTACGCACCAAGATTGTTGCTGTCTGATCCGACACCAAATGCATCCAGTACTAAATCTTACCTGTGGTGATCCGGTACCAACAAACATGCTCTGTTGTGATCCGATACCAATGAACATGCTCTGTTATGATCTGGTACCAATGGCCACGCTCTGTCATGATCTGATACCACCTTTTGTGCCCTGTCGCGATCTGGTACCATCTTCCTATTATGATCCAATACTGATATGGAAGAACCTAATGCACTAAGTTAAGTGCTAGATCTTGCCTAAGTCAATTGGTGGATGTCTATTCGTTTAGCAAGGCTATGATAAGAATAGTTTGTTAATTGCCTCATCCTCATGCACTTCGTGTCATGAGGATGAGACTAAAGATGTAACCGAATGATTAAACTTAAACAACTGATTGATTTGAAAATCACTTCGCCTCCTTGTGTTTCACGATGCAGACTATTAAATAGCCCTGGCAAGGATGGTAGAAGAGTAGGAGAATTAACATACCATCAATATGTAAGCATCGTACGATAGTACAAAACACATTTATGAGTGAAGATTAATGGAATGTCATTTTATCTCCATATTTTGATTATCTATGATTAAGAATGAGTTGAGTTGTTAAAGAGAGTTTTGATTTTATGTTTTGAAGTGTGAGTGAAAGTAATGTGTGTGTTAAAAGTAAGCTTCTTGTAGACTTCAACAGCCGACTTGTTGAAGCGGCAAGGGCCCACCGCCCAACAAAGGTCATCCTCTTCGTAGATTAGCATTAGTGTTTGTTTTTAGTAGTATAGACAGTGTTTGTTGTGAATTAGCTAAATCTTTAACTTTGTTAGATGATAGCAGTACAACTTAAATTAAGATTTCCATTCTATAATTGCATAGATCTTTAATTGCTTTATTTTTTCATATGCTTTATTTTCTGTTCTCATGAATTTGATTTCCTTGAGTGATCATAGCTGTTGGCAGAAATAGTCAAAACTACTTGGAGAAGAACTAGTGAAGTTCAATGTGAACCATAGCAGAACCATCATATTGACTGTTGAACTACCCATGCTATGTTGATTGATGTGTGATTTCCTTTAAGAAAGTGTGGATTGCATAATTAGTTTTCTGGGTTAGACATCAAAGTTGATCTATCAAACCAATTCCATATCATACTTGCATGTGCCATAATGTTATAGATATCCTCTCTCTGAAAGACAACCAAAGTGTATTGTAGTTTTCTATCTTGATTTGTTTCCAGCATACATAATCTAGTTTGATTGTATACTTGTGACATTAGGAATTACCTTTCTTACTTGTGTGTTGTAACTCTTTTGATTACGAATCCTGGATTGATAATTAATGAGTGCATTATATTAGACATATAAGTAGCACAACATTTTGGCACCGTTGCCAGGGAGTTGCGAACGTTAGGAAGTAATTTTTATCTTAGATTGTTTGCATAAATTTTAATGTTATAAAAGGTTGCTTGAGGGAGGAGGATAAAACATTTAAGATGTGAGTGAAGAGCCTCATGGCCACTAGAGTGGGGTTCTCCAAAGCCAAGTTTCCTTCTTACCTTTTAGATAGAATTAAGATTTGAATTCAGCTAAAGATTCAAATTTCCATTTTATGCATAGATATAGAGATAACAAGGGTAGATTTGTAAGCTCCAAAGATTCAAAAACAAACCCCCCCACTAATCCAACTAACGCTGGTGCAGGAAAAATTCCACCAACAAAAAATTCAAGGGGAGCCAGCGAGTCTCCAAAAGGAGAACCTAAAACGGAAGAATTAGTATTGGGATAGGCAGAACGTGAGTCTGTTGAACATTTAGGAGACACAGAAAATCCAGTTTCTGAACCATCCATCAGTAGAATGGCAGAAGAAGAAGGAAATGTAGCTATAGAGACTAAGATATTTGGGCTTACAATCTTGGATATTTCCAGAAACGTCAGCATGAAGAATATCTCACTATCATCCTTACCCACTTTTAGATGTATGTGAACTGAAGATCCAGATTTATTTTTATTTGAGTTTGACATATTATGTAGAAGCTATAACTACTCAGATGATGCCCATAAACTTAATCTTTTTTCTGCTACAATGAAAGATTCATCCTTAAGATGGTTCATGAGCTTAGGAGAAAATACAATTCTTTCTTGGGATCAAATGAAAGACACATTTTTACGAAAATACCAAGACTATTGTAACGATAATGTTAAAAATGACATTTTTAAAATGCATCAAACATAAGATGAAAGTCTTGAAGACTACTTAGAAAGGTTCTTATACAACTATCAAAAGTGAAAGCTATTCACCTCAGACCCAGCTATAGTAAGAACTGTATTCTTGAAAGTTCTTAGGGATGATTGCATAGAAGTTTTAAACTTGTTGAGTTCAGGAGATGTACACCAAAAAACTTTTTCAGAAATTGCAGATTATTGTAGGAGATACTCAAGAGGACAATCTAAAATAGGCAAAGGACCAAGAGATCCTTTTAGCATAAATACAAAACAAAGTTTAGGGACTTTCACTAGAGTTGAGTTAGGAAACTTATTGGAGAACTTTAAAATAGACATCTTGAGCACAATAAGTAACCAATTAGATACTTTGAAACTGAAAAAGAAATAAGAAGAAGATGCTTTAGAAATATTTTTTCATAGATGCCGAAAGAAGCACAACAACGATAAATAATGCCCATTAAATGTCATAGAAATCTACGGTCTGTGTACACTAGAACACCCCACATCTGAGTGTCCAACCTTGCTTGAATTACAAGCCATGTATAGGGGAGGAGGAGTCTCACAAGAACATTCATACCCTTCTAGAACACCTTGGAGAGCCCAAAATCCTAATATATTTTATAATCCTAATACAAAATATCAACAACAACAATGGGGTCCTTCCCCAATGACTTATCCACAATGGACACCTCATCAAACTCATCCTTGGAAACAAGGTTGGAGGGGACCTATGTATGGAAATCTCTCTTACCCTACATATCCACAGTACCCTGCAAACATTTCCCAATTACTACCTGGATTAAACCCACCACAGATGCAATCTTTACTCCCACCTCCTATACAACAACAATTTACAACCCCCTTGAATCCTAATCATTAGCAGCAAGTAGCTATAAATCCCAATCAACAACCACACAACCAAGCTGCCCACAATCCTCCGATACCAACAACAATCCCTGCCTAGCCAGTCCCTAACCCCAATAATCGACCCACCCATCCTGTACAGAATACAAAATTTCAAACCTTTCCCACCTATGAAATTCAACTACGATCGGGGAAAGTTGTAAACCAATCAAATCCTGCAGTAATAATTCAGGAAGAAAATGATAATAATTCCGAGGAAGAAAACATTCAAACCACCCCTGTAGAAGAAGAGGCCTCTCCTCCTATCCCAATCACTTCTCAGTCTATACAAGTACCCCAACAAATTAATCTTCCACCTTACCCCGAAAGACTGTTAGTGAAGAAACCTGACCCACCCTTGCACAAAGATATAGAAGATGAATTACGAAATGTGTGCATAAAAATACCCTTGCTACAAGCTATTAAGGATATCCCTATTTACGCCAAAATTTTAAGGGATATTTTCAATAAGAAACTAGGAAGGAAGAAGAAGGAACCTTCTCTTGTTTAGGTAGTGGGACAATTATCTAAATTCATTTATGAAATGCCATACAAATATAATGATCCTGGAAACCCAGTTGTCACTATTGAAATTAATGGCATTTCTCTACCCAACAMACTCATTGATTTGGGTGAAGCTATTAATTTAATTCCTTTTGACACTATGAAAAAGATCCAAATCAATTAGCTAAGACCAACCCAAACCATGATTGAGTTGGCAAATAAGTCAGTCATTATCCCTGCAGGAAGTCTAGATGATGTCACAATCACCCTAGCTTCTTGGGAATATCTAGTAGACCTTTTAGTCATCTATTCTAAATCATCCTTCAAACCAGGACACCCTATGGTTCTTGGACACCCTTGGCTGGCCATAGCAGATACCTTTATCAGCTGTCAGTCTGGTGAGATGACTATATCCAATGGCACACATAGCCAAAAACTTGTTCTCTTCCCTCCTGCCCAACCGGCATAGGAAATACCTATTTGGTTAGAAAACCCTTATGGAGAGGAA
>JZKD02S2089058.1:956080-976496 GCA_000966675.3 Picea glauca | reverse complement strand
CACTTTGGAGGGACAAGGTGATCCAAAAGTATAAAGGAAAGGAAAGGGCCTCTTCTCATTCATTCATGTATGATTATCTTTTGATTTCTAGCTTCTAGCTAGTAAGCCCAGCATTTGGGGTTTTGAGGGTTTTGACTTAACAAACCCTAGAGGACAATTCAGTGGTGAAATATTCAACCTAGCTTGTCCCAAGATTGGTCTCGGAGATGCCATACACTCCCACAACATTCTAGTTCCACATATAATTAGTTGCAGGAGGATTCCATATCAGTTACTTGTGCAGATACAAAGATGGCACACCAGTTGGGGGTTTCCAGCAAGGAGGGCACACCATTCTTGGAGAGAGATACATTGCAGGTGATTGGCGGGGATTTTGGAGATTCTATCACTTGGGTTCTTCTTGCAGGGTCTTCACCATAATTCCTAGTGCCTTCTGAGAAAGTTTTATGGCTCAGATTATTTCTTAGAGCAGTGGGACGAATTGAAGAGAAGGAGGGCGTTTTTGAGATTCAGATCTAGTCAGTTTGGAGGGGTTAGACTTCAGATCTGACCCTGAGACTTCACCTAGTGACTTGCAATGTACTGATCTATATTCCTAGGGAGTTTCAGAGCATTTGGATGCCTCCTTCATCAGGGCCGAATTATCTAGGGTTTCAGTCATCCAGTGGGGCGCACCATTCAGTGGAGGAGTTCATATATACAGGGTTTGAGAGTGGATTTGGAGATTTGGACACCTAGGTTGTCCTTACAGTTGCCCGATCTATTAGTTGGAATATTTCTTGGAGTGATTGGACACTTTTGGCAACAGGGCTCAATTATTGAGGGCTTCACAATTCTAGCAGAGCGTGGCACCTTCCAGCTTGGGGGTTTAGCATTCTTATGACCCAGATCTATTGTATTCAATATTCATTGTATATCGAGCCTTTGGAGGCATGTTGGAGTCTTCTATTGGAGTATTTTTTAGCAGCTCTATTGTTTATCTTCTTGGCCATCTGTTGTGCATTCCAGATCAACATCTTCATTGTAGCAGGTTTCTCTATCTTATGAATAAAAGCTATTTGAGATGTTTTGGCTTGTCTATAATATTGCATATGGTTGAGGTATGTTCCATGGTTGTCGCTTCCTATTATTTGCTTCATTCACACATATAAACAGATATAAACAAGTAGGACAACAAAGTGTTTGATGAAATACCTCACTCAACCAAAGTTTTAAAAAGACACCAAAACCGTGATGATCCTTACGTAATGGCTTGGGATCATTACACCCAGGTTGACACATGTCTTCCTGAAGTTGCATAAGCTCCACTTAACACTCATTCCCTTTCCTTAGAAACTTAAGACAACATAGGTTATGTCCAGCCTTAGGTTCTAAGAAATAATAATATAATAATATTTCTTTATAAGTAAGCCCTCTAGCTTAGACCCTATTCCTAGAGACTTAGACCCCCCCTCCCTTACCTAGCTTAGATGAAGTTCATTCCCCCATAACTCTTTCTTCATGGTTGGTATACACACAATGATGTTGTTTATTAATAATCTGCATAATTACATATACAAAATCAGGTCCATTGGCCTTAGCCTCTAGCCTCTCTGGCCTAATACACACATAAGCCTATCAACTTATAATAACTCATCTCACTAGCCTATCAAACATGTTTACTATTCATAGTCACAATCGGGTTTCTACCTAGGGATATTACACATATTTTACTTCTACCTGAGTTGTTGAATATCTTGAAGTTGTTTCTCAAGCTATGAAGTCGTCATCTCCAGCCACATGCATCAATACTTGTTGAAAATGCATATTACATTGTACTTGTATATGTTCAAATGATTTTGAGATGTAGATCTGTTGTGTATTTCTCATAGATACACTTTATATAGACATTTATATGACATGGATATTCAATGTACTTGACTGATAGCCAATATTAGTTCATCTCGAGCATGGGTATGCTCGCCTCAGAGAGAATATCATTTTGCAGATGGCACACTCCCAAGATCCGGTCCTGGGCTCACGCGACTCTGTGCCTTCCCACTGGTAAATATATTGTAATTTATTTCAGCCATCATTTTCTCTTCTGAACTCACACATTAGGGGGCATATGTTATAGCCCCAAAATTCCCTACCTATGCATACATGGAAATGGCCTTTTTACTTACACAATTTTCCAAATTACTGTTGAGGATCTCTCTTTAAAAAATGATTTTTTGGAGCATGTATGCATCTTTCTACACTACTACCCACGTACACATGCTAGCCATGTATTAGACAACCCATGTACATACATGAGCTGCATGCTAGAAAAATCGTTTCTACCTCCAAAAGTTGCAAAAAATAAAACATTTCAAGGACTTTGGCGGAGTTAATGGGATATTGGATGTTTCCTAACCATTTTACCCATTGTAGCTCTTATCCAAACTAAATAACTATCCTTTTTTCATATAAAAGGAGGTTTTGGGGTCCTATTCCATAATTAAGCATTATAACATAGAAGCTCTACCAAAATCCCTTCCCATTTCAGCCCAAGATTTGCATCCCTTTATGAGATTTGGCCTCATCATTCCCCCTCCATCCCTCTCCCTATACAATCCCTTCCCAATTTCCCAAGGAGATCAATTGATTGTGAGAGGTATTATGGGAATGATGCACTCGAAGTAGCAATAATAGGATCCTAGACTAGGTTCGTGGAGTGCCTGCCAACAAGAAGGTTGTAACTTTTGTAATCTTCACATTTGAATAAAAGAGTTTTGTTTTTGCCCCAAATATTGTGTTTTTGTGCTTAATTGATTAATGCATTTACATTTATATCTGAAACCTAACATTGATAAGTAGAGATAGAGTATCTTGTAGTTTTGTTGTCTAAATTGTTTGCACGTCATCTTTGGGAGGAGATGAACAACCCAATAAACTACAAAGGAAAATGAGGTCAACACCAGCCTAAAGGATCTAAGGTACACTCTCTTTTCCTTCTCTTTTATTTTGAGTTCATATTGTTTGGGGTAGTTTAGAAGTAGAATCGTCTTTTAAGGGAGATCACTGATCTTCCTATACTCTAACCCAATATAGTAATAGGGGCATTTTCCCCTCTAACATTTGGATAGGATGGTGTCAATAGAAACTCAACTCATTGCATGGATGATCGAGTTACCATCAATAGGGGAATACCCAATGCCATTATTCATGGAAAAATCAAAGGAAAAATCCTTAGAAGAGAGGATGAAGGAGAAATTTGGCACATTTAGAGGCGCACGTGGATTGGATGTAGAAAGAATCAATGATGACACTATAAGGTTTGCGACATAGGTGTTATCCTTTAAGTTACTGATGAAATGTCACAAGGATGATGTACGAGGAGGTGTAATAGAAACAACTAATAAGTGTGTCACATGAGTACAAATGAACTGAAAAACATTTCCGGTAAACCAAATATTGATGGATTTCAGAGAGGCAAAAGATAAAGGAACAAAATTCCATTATTAATGGATATTGATATTTATTTCATTAGTGGAGTGGAGGGATCCAAAAGACACTCAATTTCTAGGAGTTGGGAAGAAACCATGTTTGGTAGAAATATATGTGAACTTGTGGAATACTACACACAAGGAAAGATAATTGGATAATAACATGAATTTCTATGTTTACAAGGAGATAATTTGAAAGAGAATTCAAGGTACAATGTGCATACTACCATAGGTAGTGGAAGCATACAAGGAGATTGGGAATTTTAAGGAAATGAGACACCATATGTGTATCCAAGCCAAGAGGGATCCATATCAACAATGGCTGACAACCAAATATAGGTTGTTAGGATATGAGGTTGGACAAATTATATAAGACTAGGAGGAAGAATGGAAAACCATAGTACTGGAAATGAAGAAATAAGAAACACAACTGCTAGAGAATGATCCAGAAGAAGACGATGAAGAATAAGAATAAGAATAATATGAAGAAAAAGGAAATGACATAGGAGACACACAAAAAATGGTATCGTTCCTTGGAGAGAAGAGGAAAGAACATGATAAGAGGAAATCACTACACCAATGCAAGAAGAGGAAAGCATTCAAGGAAGTGGCCACCTAGGCCTTGACAAAAGATAACCTAGAGAAAATATGAGATCAAGTAAATGAAGTGATGGACAAAGTGTTTCATCACACGCCACAAAAATAAGAGGATATACACACATATGTGTAGGACAAGATAGCTTCATTGAATCAACTTTTGGAAATAACCAATATAGAACCAGAGAAAAGGGAATAGGAAGAACATACAAAGAGTATAATGAATATTACAAAAGCAATACCAACAACCTCTCACCCATCAGAAGTATCAACAGAGTGTTGAATGATAAATATATTGCCAAGGCATATAGAGTTCCCCTCGATAGATATGCAGGAGAAAACACAAGAATTAAATCATATTGACTTAGTCTTGTTGCAGTTTCCGATGAATGTATTAAAGGGTTTGTATAAAAGTGTTACACAAGAGATAAATTTGTGCACATATTCGATGATGATGAATTTGACCAAAATGACAAATGATAAGGCAACATTGCATATATAATACAAAAAATTTATTATGGAGTGGGATGAGACTGAACAAAAAGAAAAAAAGGCCACAACAAGTAATATAGAAGTTTTATAGTGACATTTTGAAGGTCACAATGGAAGTATACTCTTCATTAGAAGAGAAAGTGTCAAATACTAGTGAATCCATTCAAGGCTTCCACATGAAGATAGTAGAATTAGAAACACACACTATGCCAAACACTCTACCTGAGGAAAGAGAAAGGACAATGGTGATAATAGTGGAATGTATCAATATTTTGGAGGAGTAGTGTGCCAATTTGTATGAAGAAAGAACACAAGTATGGTATCATATAACAAAAAATGTAGAGTTGCAAGGAATAATGCATAAGTTGCAGGTTTCACAGGACAAGGCGCAAAATTTTAAAGAGATAATGAGCACTTTTCCACCAACCGGAAAGATGGTTGCAATTGTGGAGAATACGAAGTTGTACTTAGACATGAACCAAATTAGAGTAGAAGAGTAGGCTCACACACATAATTTTGAGATGATGCAAGAGGAATCGTTTTGGGAGAGAGGCGAACTTGTAGTTGCACAAGGAATAGTGAAGCATGTAGTGCAAGAAAGTGAAGAGAAGTTGAAGACCCACATTACTACAGAGACAACAAAGGGGATTTTGTAGAAGGAAACACAAGTAAAGAAAAAGGTCTATATTGTTAGAGAAACATTCCAGAAGTTCATTGTGACATGGAAGAATACCTAAAGATGCTTGGGATGAGCCACAGGTGATTGTTGGGGGCCTGCTAGAATAGTACATTTTGGGACTTGTTTTCAGAATTGCACAGTAGCCAACTGCGTAACAATTCGACTAAGGAGTAGAGTGGGTAGAATAAAGGAAGGTAGTTAATGCATATTCAAGTGTAGCACACATGAAAGGAGGAAGTTAATTAGAATTAGTTAGACATTTTGTTTCATTTTGTAATGAGCTAATCTCTATTGCAAACATATAAATATGTAAAGGGTTCTTTGGGTAAAGTAAATTTTTGTGAGATATGCATGAGTTTGAAATATTATGAGTGGAGAGATAAGTGTGCATTGTATGTATGAACAAAAAAGGCATGTTGGGTAGAACTAATGAAATGTCCCCCAACCACCCTCACTGGGGACAACACCACTAATCCAAAACCAAACTGCTCTGATACCAATTTGTAATTTCCCCCAGCCACCCTCATGGGGACAACACCACTACACCAAAACCAAAATTCTCTGATACCAATTTGTAATGTCCCCCAACCACCCAAAGTTCGGACGAGGCTACCTCAGACACACACGGTCTCAAGCTGTGTTATACATAATTAAAACTATACATGACCATACATAGAATTGCTGGGATATGGAAGACATAGCTCTTTGTGGAATAAATCACATATAAACTTAACATAAATAAACAGAGACAAAATGAAAGAATACATGCAGTGAAATGCATGATATTATTATAATAATCATAGACATGCGCTAAAATACATCATTACCCATTAAGCACAAAAAATATACTTATCTCTTAATTCTAGTGCACCGAATGTGTGCAGAGCTTCCATGAACCTCCCAGCCTTAGACCACACTTATCATCACTCTCAGCAGTGGGTGACCCTCGAGTTGGGACTAAAATCCACCGAGAAAGCAATTCCTAGGATAGGCAAGGACAATAGGAAGTTGTGCCCGCCTACATGAAATATTTCCTCCAAGGAGCCACTTACGCCCACCGCTCATAGACTCTCATGCCCCACATGCATGTCCTACCCCAAGAGTATACACCTTCACTGTCACACAGTCCATCGATTGCTCCACTTCCCTTCCAAGGATTCAACAATAGTCTGGACAAGAATTCTTAGAGCTCTGTAGCTGCTACTAGACTCCCTCCAGGAGAAATCACTTCCCTAGCAAACTCTCTCACCTAGAGAGAGTTTCTCAAATGCATGAAAAATTTCTTCTTCTACCCATGGGCTTGACAACTTGCTTCTTATGTACATATCCAATTCAAATGGATAGATAGAATAGAAAAATGGATATGGTTTTGGTAATGACAGTAGGCCACACAAATCCATAGAAAATGTGGATCACAACAGAAAAATGGCTAGGGGCATGATGTGGTTCAACAAGGATACCAATTCTGGCTCATTGAAGGGGTTCGGGATGGTTGAGGGTTCAACAATGGTGTTCACAGTTTTACTTCCTCCTGCTAGTTGCATGCGTGAGTGGAAGGAATGGAAAATATGATCCCCCAAATAGTAAAAATCCCCACATATATTTTCATGTGCCTAAGATGACACATGGTTCTCATGAAACACGTTCCTCTCCATTTGGAAGTCATTCCCCTTCCCAAAGGAACTTAGGATAAATTTATATCCTCCTTACAACATTTAGAATAATAATATATATTATTCTCTGATATTTAATCTCTTAAGCTTAGCCCCTTTTTCCATCCTCTCATCCCCCTCCCTTACCCATACTCTTTCATCATGGTTGGTCTACACACACTGATGATTTTATATTAATGATTTGAATATTTACATATGCAAAACATGCTCCTAGCCTTAGCATCCTAGGCACTTTGGCCCAACTATCACATAAGCCTCCTATATTAACATTACTTGGCTCACCAACCTATGAAACATGTTTACAATTCCTGATTAAAAATTAGGGGCTTGGCCTTGGGGTATTATAATCCCCTCCCCTTATTTTTGCATTCTCCTCACTGCAATTCTTTTACACCATATCAACAATAGTTTAAAAATATTTAAAAAGATGCAAGTATTCTACCCGCATTGCATCCTCATGCTCCAAAGTAGCATCCTCAAGACCGTACCATGTCCATTGGACCGTAACAAGCCATATGGATCGATTCCGGAGCTGTTTGATTTTCCAGTCCATAATGCGTACCATATGCACTTGAATAGCGCTTTCTTGCTCCACCTAAATCACATTCCAATCAATTACATGATTAGCATAAAGTATATATTTATTGAGAAATGATAGATGGAACACATTATGAATAGACGTGGATGTTCGAAATGCAATCATATAAGCTACTAGGCCAATCCTCTCTAGGATTTCAAATGGTCCAAAATATCTAGCTGCCAACTTGGAATAGTTCCACAACTTCAGTGAACTTCTGTTGGCCTTAATGTTCAATAATACATGGTCACCCACTTTAAAATCCTTGTGAGTTCTACCCTTGTCATAATATCTTTTCTTCTTGTCTTGTGAAGCCTTTAAATTCTATTTAATCCTCAACATTTTCTCTTCCATTTCTCTGAGAAAGTCTGGCCCAATCACTTCCTTATCAACTAGATTTTTCCAATTTACATGAGTGTTGCACTTTCTACCATAAAGTTCTTCAAATGGGCTCATCATCAGAGATGCTTGGTACCCATTGTTGTAATCAAACTCTACCAAGTGTATATAGTCTTCCCACTTTGATGGTTTGTCCATCACATACATTCTTAACATATCTTATATTACCTGGTTTACCCTCTCTGTCTACCCATCAGACTTAGGATGATAGGCTCTACTAAAGTTCATATTGGTTCCAAACCCCTTGAATAATCCCTTCTAAAATTTTGAAGTGAATTTTGGGTCTCTATCAAACACAATTGTATTGGGAATACCATGCAATCGGGCCACTTCCCTCATATAGATATAGACAACATTGGTTTCTTTGTGAGTAGTCTTCAATGGAATAAAATGGGAAATCTTGGTAAGCTTTTCCACCACTACCATGATAGAATCATGATGTTTTCTTGTCCTTGGCAATTTTTTGATGAAATCCATTGTCGCCACTTCCCACTTCCACTCATGAATGTGTAATGGTTGCAACAACCTAGCTAGGTGTCTATGCTCAGCTGTGACCCCTTGACACTCCATACATCTGGCAATGTACTCAACAATTTCTTTCTTCATACCTGGCCAATAGTATTGGCTCTTGACTACTACCACTATTTTCTAATATCCTAGGTGTCCAACATAAGACACGTTATGCATCTCCTTCAAGATCATACTTTTCAATTCCAGAGAATTGGCTAAAAAAATTTTGTTCCCGTACATGATAATTTCATCATCTCCCAATTTATAATCTTTGACTATTTGCTGCATTTTACCTTTCTATAATTTTGTTACCATCTCCACGTATTGCAAATATGCTTTTGGAGATTAAATTTTTTTACCTTTAAGATCTGTTTGGTACATGCTAATGGCTATAGCATGTAACTCATGCACTCTCCTGTTGACTGGATCAACCACCTTGTTCTTCCTTCCTTTGATGTGCTTTATATCAGAGTCATACTCACAGAGGAATTCCAACCATCTGCTTTACCTGGAATTTAAATTTGGCTAATCAAACGAATACCTCAGACCATTATGGTTAGTACTAAGTTTAAATTTATTTTCCATGAGGTAGTGCCTCCGCTTCTTTAAGGCATGTACTATGGAATCCAACTCCAAATCATGAATGACATAAACCCTTTAATGCTCCTTCAGCTCTCTGGATTCAAAACATACTACCAAACCATTATGACTGAGGACTCCTCCAAGTCCCTCTTTGCATGCATATGTGCAAACCATGAATTTCTCATTAGAATCTACAATTATCAAAATAGGAGAATTGGTTAGAAAGTGATTCAATTGCTAGAATCTCTTTTCACATTCTACTGTCCATTGAAACTTCACCCCTTTCCTTTGAAAGGAAGTTATTGGGTGAGAAATCCTTGAAACCCCTACAATGAATATTCTGTAGTATCTAGCTAGAACCATGAAGGATCTGAATTCTGTCACATTCTTGGGTGTTGACCATCCTCTAATGGCCTCTATCTTTTCAGGATCTACCACTATCCCTTCTTTGAATATGATATGCCCCAAATAATGAATTTGGTTCTGATAAAATGATCACTTTCTCAATTTGGCATACAATTGATGTTCTCTTAACACTTACAACACCATCCTCAAGTGAGGATCATGTTCTTCTTTTGTCCTGGAATACACAAGGATGTCATCCAAAAATACAATGAAAAACTTGTCTAAGTACTCTTAGAAAACACCATTCAACAAAAAACATGAAAACAACTAGTGCATTTGATAACCCAAATGGAACCACTGTAAACTCATAGTGACCATACCTTTTTGTGAAGGCAGTCTTTCTAATGTCTTCATATTTAATCCTTACCTGATGGTATCCTGAAATAAGATCAATCTTTGAAAATATCCTTGCATCCATCAAATGGTCGAACAGATCATCAATCCTTGGTAAAAGATACTTTTTCTTCACAGTTACTTTATTTAACTGTCTGAAATCAATACACAATCTCAAGGTCCCATATTTCTTTTTCAAAAATAACACTGGGGCACCCCAAGGTGAGACACTTGGGCATATGTACCCCTTCTTCAATATCTCTTCAAGTTGCATTTGCAACTTCTTTAGCTCTGGAGTACTCATTCTGTAGTGATTCTTTGACATTGGAGCTACTCCAGGCATCAAATTTATAGAGAAATCAATATCTCTCTTTGGGGGTAGTCTTGGTATCTCCTTAAAGACATCCTCAAACTCTTTTGGGACTGCATGATATTCTAGATCTGGCACCCTATCCTTATATGTTTCCTCAATATGTGTTGTAAACACTTGAAAACCATTCCTATAACACTTCTTCAACTTCATTGTTGATATTTCTCAGACAATGACCACCCTAAGAATTCCTTGGACTACTATGGAGTTTCCTTCATCATCTAGGAAAGTGAATGCCTTGTTATGAAAATCTAAGATGGCATGGTGTTGGTCCAACCAATACATACCAATTAGATAGTCATATGAACCCAAAGGAAATATGTTCATACCTACCTTGGTATTCATCCAATTCATGCCCAATGGACATGACTTAACGAAATCAACAACATTTCTCTTGGTTCCTGTATCTAGTTGCACCAACAAAGATTTCTCATGCTTGCGTATTTGGAATTTCAATATTTCCACTACCTTAGGATCTATGTAGCTATGACTAGACCCTGAATCAATTAAAATAGTAAAGGCATGGTTATTGATCATACCTTCTACTTCAATCTTGTGTGATTGAAACTCTACTTGCTTGTTGTTGAGGGATGCATAGATCCTTGGCACACTTCTTCCCATGTCCTTCATTGTTTATTTTTGTTGGACATTGTGGAAAACTCTCACTTTTTCAACTTTATGAGGACAATCCATATACTTATGATCTCCTTTACAACCCCAATATTGAATTGGTGGATGCCTTGGCCTTTTCCCACTTGCCTCGACCATCTTGGGCTCTCTAAAGGCTAGTTTTCCATGAGGGTTATTTTTGAAGAATGGAGGCTTGTTCCCATTATTCCTCATTTCTCTGTTAAACTTACTCTTTTCCTCCCAATCCTTATGGAAGGTAGGCTTTCCTTTTTGCTGATCATACAAGCACTTAACTCTTCTTATGGTTTCTTCCAAAGTTTTAGGATCATCATAATAAATCTTGTCACTGATGAAGGATGGTATTCCACTGAGATATCTTTGGATCTTAACTATCACATCTTCGATGAAGGAGCCATACTTCAATAGTTACAGGAATCTCCTTTCATACTCATCAATGGTCATGATGCCTAGCTTGAGTTCAAATAACTCTTTCATCTTTTTATCATAATACGTCTTGGTCAGGTATTTCTTCTCAAAATACTTCTTGAATTATTTCCATGTCACATTTTTCTCTCTGAGGTTTATTACTTTCACAAGTTTGTCCCACCACATGGATGATTTTCCTTTCAGCTGATAGATGGAAATTTTTCCCTCTACATGATAAGAATACTTATGCAATTGGAAGTACTTCCTCATTCTAGAAGCCATGTCTCAAAATCGTCATCCTTCTTGTTCTCTCCATCAAAAGTATGAGGTTTGATCGTATTCATTTCTCCCTTCAATTCATCCACCCGACACCTCCTATGCTTCCTTGCAGGGGATGGACCTGAGATTCTATGTTCCCTCCTATTGGAATTCCCTTGAGAGTGGTGGTGGTGCATGCTAACACTCCTTTATCTTATTTTCTCATCGGGAGCTTTGTGGCTTCTTGACTTGCTGGAGCCACTCTCTTTATATCACTTATTCTCAATTATGTCCATGATTTTCATTAACTTCAAATTGAATTCTTCGTGTTTCTCTTTGGCCTTCATAAGCCTTTCATTATCATATTTCTAGCTCTGGACATCTACGTTCAATTTTCTGATGGTCTCCACTAAATTTATGTCTTCATCCTTTCCTTCTCGATGTCCATTGGAATTTGTTCCTTCAATTCCAAGATGGAAATTCATTCCTCTAAATTCATATTTTTTACTGTAATCCTCTTGTGCATCCTCCATATCTATACACTCCATGAAGATTATGTGCTATTTTGGCCGCAGAAAAATATGAAAAAGTGTGCAACCAACATAACTCTTTTCAGGCTAACTTTCTGAACAAAACCATGCAAACATGTACAATTCTGGTTTATAAATTATCATAATTCCTTGTAATGATTTTATGAGAAATTTTACTATCCATAGACAATTTCTGGGTGAACAGTTGTTCTCTACTATTCCATACCCTTTCAAAGACTGCTCCCTTGCTCAATTCTGAGTTTTGAGCAGGAAGTTATGACTATTTAGTAATGGCGGTTCCTGGAAGGTGATATATGTTCAAATGTTCTTAATTCTCAGAGCCAAATTGGCCCTTGGATCCATGTTAGATCCTCTCTTTATATTCACATCCTTTTCTTTACTTCTTTGGATGAACGCTTGTTCAATTAGGGACCTCATGAGCTCCTTCTCTAATGCCTTCCTTATTTCAAACATAATTTTCGGGTACTAGCCGCTTTTCTTCAGCCCCATAACACATGTGACCATGGTAGTGAATGTTATTGGACATATCGGTAAGAGTGGACACAAACTAATCTCCCTAACTTCCATAGGAATCTAGAACAAAACAAGACATAATACAAACTTCAACTTAAACTTCATTGTCATATAAACTAGTTTAGGGAGGTACAAGTGACATACCTTTTAATGACACTTGATCCTCACTAGTGTCATCCTTGTTGCTCCATATTTGGATTTTCAGAATGGTGAACCTATTTAAGAAGAAAAATCCAACAAAGAGAGAGAGAATGAAGATATATATATATATATATATATATATATATATATATATATATATATATATTCCAATGAATTCTATGTATACGATCAAGGAGTTATACAACAAAAGTCAAGACATGTTTATAGGGAAGAAATGTATTGCTGCATTATATTAAATGGAAAGTGGAGAATACAACCCATGCCTTGATGTTGCAAGGTCCCTTTCAATATCTCTTTTCTCCAACACACACACCTTTTCTCCAATACCTTTGATGAATAAGATCCACAATATGACTTAGAGAGCTAAAACAAAGCTATCTCAAGTATAATCTATAGCAAAACTCTTCATGCATATGCAAATCATTGCAAACCTTAGCCTTTTCCATAATAGATCCCTCTTTATATAGGGTGAAAGAGGGATGGATGAGGATATTAGGATGATCCCAATAAATCAGAGAAGTGAGTAAGATCCAAACTGATCGAAGGACACCTCATCTTCTAGAAGATTCCCTTCTAGAACATTTGTGAATTTTGACTTTTCCCTTTTTTAAGCATCGTTGCACCCTATGCACAGGAATCCTATGACAACATTGAAATATAGCTTTGGTGTAGAGTGTGATGATAAAGAATATTTGCACCCCATGCATAGAGTAGGTTGTGGAAATCTCCCTTGTCATAGTTTTTAAGGAAGAAAAGGAAAACCACTTTTCTCATGGAGAAAGTATCTCTTAATGTTTTCAGGAAACATGGAAGTGAGTTATGCACATGTCGTTAGTTGATCACTGGGGTGACCAAAATAATGTGTAATAGAATTCCCCCCAAACTATGAAGTTGTAACTTGTGAAAAATGAATTACTTTGTAGAGCGAAATCAAGGATCGCATTGTTCGGGAACCTGCAAACAATCAAGCATCTGCATAATAATATACCATCTTCTGAGGTAGGAATTCCCATACTCAGACTACAAGTGAATCTAATCATAAGTCTCAAGTGAGTCATGGCCAACAAACATACATCGTGGATCCATGTCATAATGATTCAACATAGCCACCATAAATACAACGTGGATCTATGCACTTAAAGAATTTAAATTTGGACATATCCATGAGACATACACAGTGGATCTATGTGTCAGTTCAAACTTATGAATACTCTGTCACAACTTGGACCAATATGGTAAGATCCTGGGTATTTATTTCCATCGTCCCTAAGTACGAATCTATCCAAGTGATTACAGGTGTTGAATTTGAACATGGTAGAAACCACTTGATTACGGGTCATTAATGAAAACCATTAACAAGTGAAAGGAAAATCACGATTGATGTCAATGACTCCCAAGGTAATCTAGTACAATCCAATGAATGTGAATGAATGAGTTTAAGTTGAACACTCATTGGAATCTTCCCATCAGGGGTCAATGATATAAGCCCACTGTTGAAAGAGAAGAAACCTACCCTTGAGGCATGTAGGCTCAAATGTACTAAATGATTTCTATGTCTTGTTCCCGGATAATGAGTTGAAGTCGACAAGAAAAGACTCATCATAGGAGGCCCTTAATTTATCCCCCATCAATGACATAGAATATGTAACATATTTGAGGTAGATTAGAGTATGAAGTGATTTGGGAATGACTCAGGGAAGGCTGACATGGTAGAAAATTTATAACTGCAGATGGTCGACTCGATAGAAGGCTTGTTTGGGCTAGATTTCTCTTGAACATATGAATGACACGACAATTGTCTTGGAATAATTGACTCAAGGAGGACCCAACATATGAACCTGTTGATGGTTAAACGAGAGAAAAATGGATTTCCCAACCTGGATACAGTGATGAACGTGGGTGTCATGTTCAAGAGTGACTTTACTACTACTAAAACAGATACAAAGACAGATTTATTTCCCAATTTCCCCCCACCATTTCGGGTGAGTACCTCTTTATTTTTATGCAAGCTTGAGGAGGATAACATATTATTGTAATGTAATCTCATCCTTCAGACGAGTCCCTCAGAGTATGTTTAACAAACCCTAAGAAGGAGTGGTTCGATCACATATGGGTCTTTTGATGCTTGTTTTATGAGTCCAAAGAAAGAAAACTCAGGGTTTTTTCATGTTTAAAGATTTTGAAAAACACTTAAAGTGTAACATAACAAGGTCGAGCCTCTACAAAGTTGCAATTTTTTTTATAGGCTGGTTAAAAAAGTGTTTATAAGATGGAAGACTTATATGTTTATTAGGCTAGATACCTTAGATGCTTAAGGCTAGTGAGACTATTTTTGTATATGTAAACACTCACATTATTAATAAAATTCCATCGTTGCATGTACACTGACCACAAAGAAAGAGTTATGGGGGGCTAAGCTCCACTAAGTAGGGTAGGGGAAGGGGATAAGTGTCTAGGAACAAGGGATAATATAAAAGGATTATCTCTAAAGGAATAATATTATATTATTATTTCCGAAAGGGATATGGTTGACATAAGTTGTGCTATCCTAAGTTCATGGAAAGGGGAACGAGTGATAAGTCGAGCTCATCATCTTTAGGAAGACATGTTTAAACTTGGGCGCATGCAATTTCTAGCTAGGAAAGCCATCTTGTCAGGCGTTCATTTCCCATTATGGCATGGCTTCACAAGTCTCGTGTTCCCTCATCATTCTTGGATTCCCTTGACATTCTCGTGACCTTCACGGTTCTCTGGAAATATGCCACCCTTCCTGATTTAACCATTGATTCACGTGTTGAACCATTTCCTCCATCATTTATATCTGAAAAAGCATGCACCTTGGGAACTAGAAGTTGTATTTTGAGTTATCTTGTGTACCTCATTTGAATCCCGACGCACCCTCTATTTTACCTGAGCCCGTTCTGTGCATTAATGATTGGTTGTTACAACCCACGCATTTCCATTCCTAAGCATGGCTTGCTGCCATCACCTAGTCCATACTGAGCTTTGTTGTTTCCATGACCTTACTGAAACTGAATCGGAAGTTGGATTGAAGAATTAGGTTGTCAGGCATGTGTATTGAAGAATCGGGTTGTCAGGCTTGTAAGCAAATCTCTCCAGCTGAGATAGGTTATTGGGAAAGTGATTTCCCAGAGGGATCCCAACTGTGGCTACAATTCTCAAATAATTCCTATCCAACTTGTTGCTGAAGCCCTATAAGGGAAGTGGGGAAACCAAAGAACTATTGAGCAGAGAAGGGGCACACTTCCTAGGGTGGGACAGGCATGTGGGGAGTGAGAGGCTGTAGGATGTAGTGTGAGTTGTCTCTTGGGAGATAATCCTTTCTGTTGATTTGTGTAAATTTCTTGTTGTCCTTGCCAAGCCTAGGAATCCCTCTCCCGATGGAGTTTAGTCCCAACTCAGGGGTGACCCACTGCTAAGAGTGATGAGTAGCATGGTCTAAGGATGGGAGTTTTGTGGAAGGTATGGATGCAGTTGGTGGTCATCTGTTAAGAGATCAATACCAAATATTTTTTCACTGTATGTTTTGTATCTGTATTCATATTTTTATTATAATTCATGAGTAATTCCTATGTACATATGTGGCATGTATGTGTTAATGTTGCTTTCACATGAACAAGTGTATGAGTAGAGTATTGATGTATATTTAATTGAATTATATATATGTGTGTGTGTGTGTGTGTGTGTTAATACCATATGTTATCTCTATTTTCTTGTTAAGTTTTATATATGATTATTTCTTCAAAGTTATTTGGTGGCATGGAATGGCCTATTAATTTAAGGGCGAGAGTGTTACAGAATGGTATCACAGTAAGGAGAGACATTCAAGAAGTGGCGTTGACCATCCTATTGGTGGTTGGGGTCATTACAAAATGGTATCAGAGCAAGGATAGATGTCTAGGAAGTGATGTTGCCTAACCTGTTGGTGGATGGGGATGTTACGAAATGGTATCAGAGCCAATTTTTCAACATTGATCCTCGAAGGGCCATGTTAGTGGAAGTTGAAGAAAAAGGTTCAGAAGAGAATTTTTTTTGAAATGGACAAAATTCAAGTTCATAGCCCATGGTTTCTACATGGAACCTAGATGGGCCATGAACGAGGAATTCAAAGTAAACGTCTAGAGAATTTTTATGTATAGAGTGTTAGGAGGGTGTTCAGAGAACACTTGGACTATTTTCAGAAGAACAAGAGGTGTAACAGGTTAAGAAATGGCCACAATGAAAGAAATCACAACATTCATGGTGTTGGGTCATAGGATCTGTTCGAGAGAAGGATGTTCTTTCAAAAATACCAGATCTGAAGAAAGTTTTAGGAGGGTTAACTTGCAATTCCTTCAGAATTCGTGAATTCAACAAATTTTATGGGTTATAAGAGCTAGAGGGGCTGAAGCTCGAATTTATGAAGTCCCAAAGGAAATATACACTATAGATCTAGGGAAGGGAAAAGTGTTGATCGTTGGATTGTGCTAGTGTAAAAGTCTCGAGGGTGAGGAATAGAAGTGGCACAGCATGATGACGCTTCTAGTGGTGACATGGGAATTTATTAGACATGCCATGTTCCACCACCTCGATGTTAATGGTTGTACTATGTGGACCTCGGAAGGTAAGGCAACTCAAAGTTTGGGAGATTTGAGGAATGCAAGTGTTAAATCTTCTGAAGGCCCAAAGATTTGAAGTGACATGGCCTTCTAACAACACCAAGAATGACATGGACACCTAGGATGTGTGCCACATGTATGTGAGTTAATAACCTTTGGATGATTGAAATTCCCGATAGAATGTGACACATGTCACCCATTTGATTGGACCATGTGTTCTCTTCTAATATTTCTCCACGTGGCCCTCCTCTCGAACAGTGATGGTGGAGCCCCTGATGGTCATAGTCGATGCAGGGTGCCAGACTGTGAAAACTAAGGAATTGACACTATGGAATAAATGATTCATGATGGAAGGGGAAGATGAAATCCCAGAGGTTCCATAGCATCGGGGTGAGGTGATGTAATGATTTCACCATAGGTGACATGGAAGTGCTCGAAGATAGAGGTTCAAGAGTTTTGGGATGTGCAGATGTGAAATCCTCTAAAGTCCCAAAGCCTCGAATGCTCTGAAGTCCCGGAGCTCTGAATCTGGGAGTTTCATAGTGAGTATTAGTCATTGGATGTTGCAAAATCGTGGACCGTTGACCCACCATAGTTTGTAGTTCACCAATTCATCACTCCAAGAGAGTTGCAGGGGATGTACTTTGGGAACCACTAAATCCAGAGTCCCAAAATCTCTGATCCATCATAGATCCAAGAAAGGAATGTGGATCGTAGATTCACCATTCTTCACACATTTCCAGTTCATTGTTTTGTAATGTTTGTGAGGTGCAAAAAAAGGGAAAACCTCTGAAGCTTGGGAGTCGATGTTTCAAGACTCTAGATAAGTGCCCAAATCATTAGCACTGGGTCACAACCATGGTCACATGCGCACCTAGGGATGAAGAAAGGGGTTAGCGCCCAAAAATTAATGGAGAACAGAGCTAGGATTAGAGATAGAAGCTCGAGGAGTTCTTGACCGACCAATTTCCATTGGAAATGGAATCTGATATTGTGTTTTGGTTGAAATCAGATTGGTTTATTTTGGTAAATTATTAAAATCCAATAGCCTGACAAAATTTCGGTTGATTACACATTTTTGAGAGTTAGCAATTGATAGAACCGAACTGAATTGCTCCTCAGTATAGAGAAATGGAGGAGGCATAAGATGCTTACATTTCAAAGAATGAAGTTAGAGGAATGGATGTGCACTTGGGAATTTAAGGAACAAACTCCAATGGACACAGAGAGGAGAAAAATAAATAAGTGAGCATGATGAAGATCATAAAATTTTTGCAAAAAGACATCTAAATTCACCAGGATGATAATGAAAGGCTGAAGAAAGTTAGGGAGAAAGACGAAGACTTCAACATGACATTGATGTAGATCCTGGAAATAATATAAAAGAAATTGGATAAGGAGAGTGACTCTGTTAAAAAACAGAATAGATATACAAAAACACCACAACAGATATACAAGAACAATATGAAAAATATCTTTTATTACTATCAAACCCTTGAGGTAGGGAAACACCATACAATGGATCCTATTATGGAAGGGATCCTTTCCTGTTCACTTGCCTCTTCAAGGGGGCATCCTCCTATTGAGATTTATCTCACAAAAACAATAATTCTCTTCATATATCATTACATTGATTGAACCCCATTATATAGTGATACCATCACCTAAGAACATTCTAGAGGAGGAATCTTCTAGAAGCAAAACCTTCTAAGAAGTCCTCTTACCTTTATTATATCTAATTACCCATTTATTATATCTAACTACTATAGTGGGTATTATTTAATAATATAGTGGATCTAGTCCACTTTACATTGAATGGCCTCTACTATTATCACTATGGCCCCTCTGAGCCCCCACTACTACCTCTATAGATACCTAACATTCCATCCCCCTTATGAAAGCGTTGTCCTCAACGCTTGATGTACAACCATATACCAGGGTCCCATGGATAATTGTGGACCATAATGCTGAAGAAGACCAGAGAACCAAGGTCCCATGTAGAAAGGAACTCCACCGTGATGAAGTAGTCCAAAAACCATTGCAAGCTCGGGTCCCATGTCGAAGTGCTCATGTGAACTCCCCGTGGAAGATTTTGGAACCCAATAACCAACTCAAAATGATGCTCTAAAGACTGACACCTGTCATGTCGATCCAAATAAGAAGATCCATCCACATAGTGGAAAAGGGTCATAGAAGAATCTATAAAGAATAATACCACTGTAGAATATGCAGGATGGACACTGGTAATAATCATTGGCTCTCAATTTGTTACATTTATTCTCTCTACAGAAGGTGGATTAGAGTCATCAAATAAAATATGAAAGTGGTTTCCATTCGAGCAATGAAAACCATCCATATACCAATCATCACAATCGGCATTAAAATCATACCAAGCATATATTTATTGATTATATTCATACCTGATGTTCACCATAAGAAATATCTCTTCCATCCTATCAAATGAATCCTGAATACTACGAAAACTATCATTGAGGCCATCTGCAAGGTCATGCAATCTAGCATCCAATGTATCATACAATTGGGATTTGAATGCTTCAGTAATTTGTAGAATTTATATGAGGGTTTGAGAAGAAATATACATCTAATCACCCTATGAAATCTTTGGTCCTGCAACCGTCATGAAAAAACCCCAAAAATAAAACAATAAGTTACAACAGAAAATCATGGCTTTTTTTGGAAAAACCCTAAAAAACTGTTGAATTTAAAATGCTCATAACTTCACTTCCTAGACTCCATTTTGTCTGATTGTTTTTTTGAAATTGGGTGAAATTGTGAGAGGAACTTAGATATGTAATTTTTTTTGGCAAATTCGGCCTCCAGCTGCTACATAAATAAATAAAAATCACGATGTCGTTTGCGGAAAAAACCCTAAAAATTTGTAGATTTTAAAACTTCAATATTGTGACTTCCCAGGCTCTGTTTCAGAGAAATTTTTTTTCAACTTGGGTGTTTTTATGAGAGTAAATTATATATACAACCTGTTTCTGCAAATGTTTCACAGAAATATACCAAAAAATTCTGGAATGTCGCAACCCTCTTTTTTCTTCTCCGAAAACAAAATCTGCAAAAATAAAAAATATTTGCCCACAATGTATGCCAAGGAAAGTTCTCTGATATCACTTGTTAAGAACCAGAATAAATATACAAAATCA
>JZKD02S2089058.1:890728-905088 GCA_000966675.3 Picea glauca | reverse complement strand
AAGGACCTTCCGCTGGAGGGAAGAGGAACCATTATCCCTTTCTTCAGCATGTGCTATGGTTTTTGCTAATAGATCAAGCCTTGAAACCATTGATAACTCCCTTGTCTCACATTTGAAGTTTTTGTTTATTGTTGTAGTGTTATTTGCTTTCCAGCTGTTAGATAGATTTTATTCTGTTTGGTTTTCTGTTTTCTGTTAACCCTTTTTGCTCCACAACATCCTGTTCTGCCTTGCTGAGCCCAACAGGGCATGCTAGTGCTCCCATTTTTGCTCACCCGACGACGATTCGAGCACGAACACTATTGTTCAACAACTTTTTCCCTATTTTCCCCATTGTTGAAACACCACTGATCAATAATACTTTTCTCATTTTTCCCTTCAGCAACATTTTTCCTCATCTTTCCCATTGCTGAAACACCACTAATCAACAACAATTCCCATTTTTCCCATTGTTGAAACACCATTGTTCAACAACACTTCGCCCTTTTTCCCATTACTGAAACACCATTGTTCAACAACTTTTTCCCCATTTTTCGCATTGCTGAAACACCACTGATCAACAACATTTCCCATTCTTCCCATTGCTGAAACACCACTGTTCAGCAACACTTCACCCTTTTTCCCATTACCGAAACACCATTGTTCAACAATTTTTTCCTCATTTTCCCCATTGCTTAAACACCACTGATAAGCAATACTTTTCTCATTTTTCCCATTGTCGAAACACCACTTTCTCAACATTCCCCGTCAATAAAAACATCTTCTTCAGCTCTTTCACTCTCATTTCTCCTATTTTCATACTACATTCTATCCTTTCACGACCTTCTCTCATAATTAAACAAACCCTTGATACAATTTCTCTAATAAATCCAAAGTCTCTCCTATGGTTACCACAGATCTATTATGGACAGACACTATATTTTTCGAAGTACGAATCAAAGGTAAAGATGAGGTATGTAAACTTTATATGTAAATACAATTGAATTATGGCTAATGCGAAGATCCTGATTCATTATTATCATTTACTTGAAGCCACTATTTTAGCCATAGTTTGGGCGGGGGGGGATATCGAAATCTTATGCCATCATTTCACACAAACTGACTACCGTCATTCCTTTTTACCCATCATTTTGTCTTTTTCTCACCACCATTTGCATGCCTTCATCCACAAAACTTACTCTGTTCATAAGCAGTTACTTGACTCTCTGACCGTGCATTCTACTGAGTTGTTAGCTATGGGAGGCCTTGTTATACGATACGAACCCATCACGACAACCCTTCTAGAATTGTATCCATAAGTCTACCAAATCTTTCATCAGGCAGGCTGGATGGGTTATTTTCAGAGGCTCTAGGGATTTGATCAACAACAAGTTCTTCAATTTGCTCAGAATCTTCAACAAGACCATTCTATTGTTCAAGGGGTTAGTATCCCAGTCATAGATGATGATATAGCATAGGTTTCAGGTCTTCCCATCATGATAATTCACTGGTTCAGACACAAACATATTATCCTTAATGTCTAGCAGGATTTTCTCTTGCCAGGAGAACAAGTTGAACCTAAAGGTCGAGGTGTTCGACTTAGCTCATTGCCGCCTCCTTGGCTGAAAGTTATAGATTTTGTCAAGCACTATCTCACCTGTGAAGGCTGATACCAGGTAGTTTACCAATACAATTTTATTTTTTTATCTCATTTACGACATGCTAGACTAGTCAATATTCCTTACGATCTTCTTGGATGTCTTAGAAACATGTTGCATTATTAAAAACAGGCTAAAAATCCTTCCCTTTCCCTCACCCATCACCGTCTCTTTCAACTACTCATCCAAAAGGGTTTTGCACAATAAAACCTTCCACTAAACAATCCACCCATAAACCCTCAGGAATTTGTTGAACATCCTAAAAATCCTCATGAAGAGCAACCACAAAACCTTCCCGACCCTCTACAAATACATATTAATCCGCCTATAGAACCAATTGATCCAATTAACCTTCCTACCATACGAATTCCACCCCATAACTTACTAGAATCGTCTACCCCTACTGTTCATATCATTAGTGATGATTCTGAAGTAGAAAAACCTGATAACCCTCCCTGCCCCATCACTGAGGAAAAAACCACACACAAACAAAAGAAGCAAATTCCTACTTTTCCTTCCTTTTTACCAAAAAAATGAATGAGGGATTCAACAAGAACAACAACTACTGCCATTTCCCTAAACCCCCAACCCATTTTGTTAAAACCTCATACACCTCTACCCTCCCAAACCCCAAAAGTTTTACCTGTCCAACCCCCAAGCACTGAAAAACAAGATTCAGAAGCACAAGATGTTGTGACATCATTTTCTTTACATCAAGTAGTTGAAACACAAGAACCAGCTACTCATTTAGTAGTTGAAACACAAGAACCAACTACTCATTCAGTAGTTGAAACATAAGAACCAGCTATAGTTGTTACACAAGAACTAGCTATAGCTGAAACATAGGAACCAGTTGTTGACTTCATTCCTCAAATACAAGAACCAGATGACTAGGATGCTGCAACAATAGTTGTTACACAAGAACCAACTACTCATTCAATAGCTGAAACAAAAGAACCAGCTGCTGAATTTATTCCAGAAATTCAAGAATCACATGCCCAGGGTGTGGAAACATTATTTACCTTACATCAAGTGCCTGAAACACAAGACTCAACTCTTGATTTGGTATTTTCTCCACAAGAACTGGCTACCGAGGTTGTGACCACTACACAAAAACCAGTCACCCCTTCTGATACACCGATGACATATCAACAACCAGAACCAACAATGGCTTCTCTCTTACAAGAAAATGAGTTCCTGAGATTAGAACTGGAAGCTTACAAACAAGAGATGTAATGGCAAGGGAAGCCTATGAAAGGGAACTTAATTTGTATACCTTAGCTTGCGTAGTGGCCATGGCAGAGAAAAACAAAAAAGATGATCAGTGTAGAGAGTATATGTGCAGCCAATGTGGGGATATTTATTATCAAGCAGGATACAAAGTGGTTCAAATTCCAATCCCTGGAGGTCCTCCTCCACCTACTACTTTTGTAGTTAAAGAAGAAGAACACCCTACTATTACAAAAGAACCAGTAGGACCTTCCAAAATTCAAAAAGATGAACCCTGGCCTACAACAACTGCCATATCTGAAGCCCCTATTTTTATTAATAAAGTTGTACAAACACTGCCTATTGATGAATCTACCCCTACTCTTGTGGAACAGTCCACTCAGACTATACCATGGCCTATCACTGACAATGCTGAAACACAAACATTACCTATTGATGAAGCTACCCCTCCTAGCAAAACCAGTACCTCTAATCTTGTGGAACAAGACACTCAGACCCTACCTCAGCTTACCACTTGCGATGTTGGAACACAAACTCAACCATGGAATGAGCAGGAAATAATGGACAAATGGAAAAAGGAGTCTGCTATTATATAGGACAAAAGTCAGCAGGAGCACAGACTACTTTGGTTGAACCACATCTATTCAAACTAGGAAGCTTTGGAGAAAACACACCAAGAATATCATGCCCACAAGAAGCAGATTGAAGAGTTAAAAGGAAAATTGCTCCTGATGTTTGATTTGGTACAAAAATTGTTGGTTGCAAGGAAACCTTCCTCAAATTACTCTCTTTTCCTTATAGAACGACTAGCATTTTTTCAGATCAAATCAATCAAAGAAGGAAGACCCTATGCAATGATAAAACTAGAAGATTTTGTTAAAACCTTTGCAGAAGCCTCTACTACTAATCAACATATATTATGTGAGGTATATATTCATAACAAAGCTATTCCTAAGAATAGACAGCTTAATCTCAACCCTCTTGTTGGTGATATTTAGATTCAGGCACTAGTCTCCTTCCTTACTAACCAGATTACGTGGTAGAATGATTTTCTAGATGCCAAGCATAATGAAGATAACCGTCTCCTCTGGATTTCGCCAGAACCACAGAACACTACCACCTTTGTTGCAGAATATTACAAATTTTTGAAGAAACCAGGGATGACTCAATACATAAGGCAACTTCAAGCAATAGTACTTCAGGATTTCCAACAGCTTATTAAATCCATAGAGACTGTTTCTCTAGAAGAAAATAACATGTTTTGGCAACAATATTCTGAGAAAAGGCAGGAGCATAATCCCTTTGGTCCTACCAATCTTGAGACAACAATCTCTCGGGTATCCAGTTATATCAAATGCGTCCAGAAATGTGCTGAAAATTGGATAGGTTATCAGTTCCATTTTCCTCTTCTGTGGATGCCAGCAGAGAAATATCAAGTTCATCATAAGTTTCCCAAGAAGGTTGAAACAACATCTTGGCAAAGGCTACAACGTGTTCAAGGATTCAGAGCTCCAACAGACAACACTTTCCACAGCTACTGCTTAAGTAATTTGCAAGCCTAGAGTCAGTATCTGGATTCTAATTCAGATTGAATTTGCCTGAGGACACACAACATTTTTAGTTGTTGGGGATGTTAGTACCCTATAATGTACCTTTTTGTTCATACTTTTTGCTATTATTACATCCTTTTCACACTCACATTTAAGCCTACATTATCACCTTAACCTATTTTCCCAAAGGTATATAACGTTTCTTCTCTTTTCTATATGTTTAATTTGTTTTACATGTAATTTTACATTACTCTCATACTTATCCATTAAATATATAGTTTCTGAAACAGTTTGAACTGTAGTTAACATACTGTTGCTGCTTGAAGACCACATTGCTGAAACAATCAACAGTATGCAAATTTCGTTGTTGAAACAGTCTGTGATTTGCGACGCTGAAACAACATTTCACATACAACAATAACAAGAAGGAGCTATTACACTATCCGCAACAACCGTACCTTAAGCCAACACCAACCATCGTTGTTGCTTGAAGACCATGTTGCTGAAATAGTCAAACAGGACGCAAAATCCCATTGCTGAAACAGCCCGTGATTTGCGATGTTGAAACACTATTCTGCAAACAACAGTAACAAGAAAAGATAAATAAATAAGTTGTTACATGGTCCGCAATAGCTATAACTCAAGCTAGCACCATTCCAACTATTGTAACAACATTTTGCTATGGGAGATCAGAATATCCTATTCCAGCATAGAAGATTAGATCAGACTAAGAATAGGATTTGTATGTGTACACATGTAATTTTATGATCAATTGTATTAAGAGGATTATCCTCTTTAAATAGGGGAGAAATGAGCATTAAGGGGGGGACGGAAAGGATTAGCTAGAAATGAATCACAGAGAAGGAGCATGTTCACGCTGGATATTGTAACTTGACACATTTGACAGATGAATAAAAAATCATTCTGAGCATTTCTTTTTAGTTTCTTTCATTTCTGGGGAATCTTGTGAGAAGGAAAGGGCCCACCTTATTCACAAGATTCACCCATTAGTTTTGTAGTGCATTAGTGTGTTGTTTTTATTCGTACCTTGTTAAAACTCTGTTTTGCTGAAAATTTGCTTCCACTGATTGTTACATTGTTTTCATACAATTCATTCCTAGGTAATTGTTAATCATTTTGATTGGTAATTCTGTTTGCAAAATGAGTTTATGAAAGTGTGATAATCAGAGACAGGTGCTGAAGATTCCTACTTGGGGAATAGGGTCCTATTCTCTATTATAGAGTAGTTAGTCTAAGGTAATTGTTAATCATTTTCATTGTTAATCTTGTTTGCAGAATGAGTTTATGAAAGTGTGATAATCATAGACAGGTGTTGAAGATTCCTACTTTGGGGAATAGGGTCCTGTTCTCTGTTATAGAGTAGTTAGTCTTCGGTAATTGTTAATCATTCTGATTGGTGATTTTGTTTGACGATTTCATGAAATTTTGATAGACATAAACAGGTGCTGAAGATTCTTGCTTTGGGAAATAGGGTCATGTTCTCTATTACAGAATAGTTAATCATCTTTACCGTGTGCTGAAAAGTTCCTTTTTCCTAGGTTTTCACTCTTTAATGTAATCTAGGATTCTTATGATAGTTATTTCCTTTTGAATCTTAAAAATCTGCAATGGATAGATTGCTTTTATTATAATTCAAAGTAGGATTTCAGTCTGTTCAAGCAATGTGTGATTAATGTACTTTTACCACAATTCTAGATTGCTTTTGAGATTGAGCATATACAGTGTGTGATTTCCTTTGAAATAAATAGACTTCCCTGGGTTGACAATTTATGTAACACTTGATTGTTTAATTAACAAGAAATTATAGTGACCAACAACATCATTGACCCCTAATTGGAAGATTCTATTGAGTTTTCGAATTCAAATCATTTACTCACATTCATTGGATTTTACTAGGGTACCTTGGGAGTCATTGTCATCAATGTTTATTTCCTTCGCACTTGTTAACAGTTTTCATTAATGATCGATAATCAAGTGGTTTCTTCCATGTTCGACTTCGACACCTATAATCACATGACTATATTCGTACTTAGAGATGATGGAAATAAATAGCGTGGATCTTATCACTTTGGTCCAGGTTGCGACAAAGTATTCATGATTTGTACTGACATATAGATCCACTATGTATGTCTCGTGGTTATGTCCGAATTTGAATTTTTTTACAACATAGATCCACAGTGTATATTTGGTGTCTATGATGAATCATGGTGACATGGATCCATAGTGTATGTTTAGTGGCCATGAATTACTTGAAAATTATGATTAGAGTCACTTGTATTCTGATCATGGGAATGCCTACCTTAGAATTGGTATGATATTATGCAGATTCTTATTTGTTTGCAGGTTCTTGATCGATGCGCTCCTTGTTTTCGACAAATTTTCTACAAAGTATTTCAGTTGTCACGAGTTCCAACTTCATACTTTGGGGGGAATTCAGTTACAAATTATTCTGTTCACCTCTGTGATCACCTGACAAGATGTGTTCATGTTCTATAAAAATATTAAAAGATACTTTCTCTATGGGAAAAGCAATTTTCTTTCCTCTACCAAAAAACCATATGAAGGAAGGTCGTCGCACCCTGATTTATGCATGGAGTGTGATGATGCTTGATCATCACACTCTAAACTATACCTGGCCTACAATGTCATTTCATGTTGCTTGTGCATAGGGTGTGATGATGTTTAAAACATGGGAAAAGTCAAATTTCATGAATGTTCTAGAAGGGAATATTCTAGAATATGAGGTGGCCTCCGATCGGTTTGGATCTTACTCACTTCTCTGATTTGGTGGGATCATCCTAATATCCTCATTCATATCTCTTTCACACTATATAAAGAGGGATATCTGATGGAAAAGGCTAAGTTTGAATAGGCTAAGAATTGTATGGAGAGTTCTACTTTAGATTATGCTTGAGAGCTTTGCTTTAGTTCTTTAAGATAGATTGTGGATTTTCTTCATTCAAGACATTTGGATAAAAGGTGTGTGTGTTGGAGAAAAGAGACATCAAAAGGGGGCGTTGAAACATCAATTCATGGCTTGTATTCTCCACTTTCTATTCACTTAATATAGTAATATATTTCTGCCCTATATAAGAATTTTGTCTTCTATTGTATAATTCCTTGATCATATACATAAACTTCATTAGAATACATGTATCTTTGTTTCCCTTATTTGTTGGTTTGTGATTCTTATACATGATTACTATTCTGTGAACTCAAGGAAGGAGATAAAAACACGACACTAGAGAGGACAAGCATCATTTAAAAGGTATGTCACTTGTAACTCATTAAACTAGTTCATACGATGATGAATTTTAAGGTGAAGTGTGCATTCTATTCTGTTTTTTTTTAGTTCCCAGTGGAATTTAGGGAGATATGTTTATGTTTGCATTTACTAATTAATCTGATAAAAATGGTGTTGCAAGTACTAAGAGAGAATCAGTTGCATGCCAAATTGAGAAAGTGCTCATTTTATCAAAACATAATTCACTATTTAGGGAATATCATATCCGAAGAGGGGATAGAATTGGACCCTGAATATATTGAGGCCATTAAACTGTGGAAAACACCTAAGAATTTGATAGAGGTCAAATCATTCATGGGTCCTGTTGGCTACTACAAAAGGTTCATTGCAGGGTTTTGGAGAATAGCACATCCAATCACTTCCTTGCAAAGGAAGGGGAAACCGTTTCAATGGATAGAAGAATGTAAAATGAGCTTCCAACAATTGAAGCAACTGTTAACATGTGCTCCAATTATGAAGATTGCAGATCCAAATGAAGATTTAGTGGTGTGCACAGATGCATGCAAAGAAGGACTTGGTGTAGTCCTTAGTCAAAATGGATTTGTAATATGTTTCAAATCCATAAAATTAAAAGAGAATGAAAGGCTCTATGCAACTCATGATTTGGAGTTGGCAGCTATAGTACATGCTTTGAAGAAGTGCAGGAACAACCTCATGGGAAATAATTTTTAGCTGAGCACAGACCGTAATGGTTTGAAGTATTTATTTGATCAGCCTACTTTGAATGTGAGGCAAAGCAGATGGTTAGAATTCCTCTATGAGTATGAATTTGATATTAAGCATATGAAGGGGAAAGAGAACAAAGTGGTTGATGCACTTAACATAAGAGTGCATGAGTTGCATTCTACAACCATTAGCATGTACCAATAAAATATTAAAGGTAGAATTTTACAGGCTGGAAAATCAGATTTACAGTACATGGAATTGGTAACAAAATTACAACAATGTAACATGCAACATAAAGTCGAGGATTATGAATGGGGAATCATAGAATTCTCTTGTATAGAAGCAAATTTTATGTACCCAATTCTCCTGAATTGAGGGGTGTGATCTTAAAATAAATGCACAATGTACCTTATGAAGAACACCTAGGATATCAACAAACAATATCAGCAGTCAAAAGCCATTATTATTGGCCATGCATGAATAAGGAAGCTGTTGATTTTATTTCCAAATGCTTGGAATGTCAAAAGGTAAAGGATGAACATAGACACCCAACAAGTTTTCTGCAACCACTACCCATTCCTGAGTGGAAATGGGAAGTTTTAACAATGGATTTCATCACGAGATTTCCTAGAACAAGCAAGCAACATGATGTGATCACGATGGTAGTGGAAAATCATACTAAAGATTCCCATTTTATTCCTATGAAGACTACTCACAAGGAAGCTAATGTTGTTGATATTTATATAAGGGAGGTAGCACACTTGCATGGCATACCCAAGACAATTGTGTTTGACATAGACCCAAAGTTTATCTCAAAGTTTTGGAAAGGATTATTCAAGAGGTTCATAACAAATATGAACTTCAACACAACATATCATCTCGAGTCAAATGGGAAAACAAAAAGGGTGAACCAAGTGATAGAGGACATGCTAAGGATGTATGTGATGGAAAAACCATCTAAATGGGAAGACTATCTACACTTGGTAGAATTTGCCTACAACAATGGGTATCAAGAATTATTGAATATGAGCCTGTTTGAAGCACTTTATGGTAGGAAGTGCAACACCCGAGTAAGCTGGGACAACCGAGCTAATAGGGTAGTGGTTTGGGTCAGAGTTTCTCAAGGAAATGGAAGAGAAAATGTTGAATATTAAACATAACTTGAAATATTCTCAAGAGAGGAAGAAAATCTATGCAGACAAAGGTAGAATGCACGAGGAGTTTAAAGTGGGTAATCATGTTTTCTTAAAAGTGAAGGCCAACATAAGCTCCCTGAAGTTGGAAAATTGTTCAAAGTTGGCAGCTCGCTATTGTGGGCTTTTTGAAATCCTAGAGACGATTGGTCCAATAGCATATATGCTTGCATTTCTTGCATCTATGTCTATACATAATTTGTTTCATGTCTCATTGCTTAAGAAATATATACCTAATGCTAATCATGTTATTGATTGGAATGTGATTCAAGTGGAGCAAGAAAGCGATTTTTAGGTGCATTCAGTGTGCATACTGGACCAGAAAAAAAGGTATCTTTGGAATCGATCCATAGGTCTTGTAAAATTCCATTGGACCTGGTACGGTCCCGAGGATGCAACATGGGAACATGAATATGCTATGTGGGAAGAGTACCCACATCTTTTTGAAGATTTTGTAATTCTTGTTGTTTGTTATGTGAATAAGTTACATTGAGGACAGTGAAAAAATAAGGAGAGGGGATTGCAAGATGTTAGGCCCTAAATAGTGGCTCATTACCCCTTATTTGGGGCACATTACATTAGTAATGTTATTTTATTTATGTCGACTTTAGTGCATTAGTTGTAATTGTACCTCCAAGTATCCTATATATACCAAGGATACATTTTCATCTGGAATCATCTTGTATTTGGGCAATTTATGTGGGGTATAATAAGGTTTCCCCCTTCAAGAGTATTATTACCTAAAATTATATATTTGTAAAGGCATTGAGTACTTATTCTGATGTTTTTCTATGCTATATTGATATTTGGTTCTTAACATGTGGTATTAGAGCTCAAGGTCTTGGGGTTTCACTGCTACATCCGAGACACCTTGGAATTTTCACTATAATTTGTTTTCTACAATGTTTCAAAAGGAACATATTGGAGGATATTTAGTAGATGGATCAAGGTATGTTGGGTTAAAATTTCATCTCTTGAGGCCTTATACTTTCGGATATACAACCTGTGTAAGATAGGGTTCTGGAATCATCCTGAATTGAGTCATTGCGGATTTTTTTTTCTATAAAACGTTTTCTGTAATGTTTCAGAACCTAAACTCTAAAGTCCATTCATATAAATTAGAAAGGTAGTTGTGGTAAAAATTTCATATTCTAGGTCATATTACATTTGCAGATACACCTTGTGGAATATAGGGTATCTGACTAGTCCTATTGACTAGTCTCAAGTAGGTGTTCCAGGTAAAACACTCATAACTTCTTCCTAGAGTATCCAAATTGAGTGATACTGGTTTCATTGGATAGTGGACAGTCTGTAGTCATTCCGGTATGAGTTTCAAAATTTTATATCAATTATTTTATGCAGGGAATGCTATACAAGTGAGATCTCCTGGAAAGGAAAAAAATCAACAAGTTGTGGGGAAGTTACCATAAATTCCACTTGGCACATCCAATTTTGATCAAACATGTGGAATTGCAGAGAATAAATATGAGAGAACTAAATAAAATAAAATTGCATACTCAGAAGGGCCGAAATTTTGGAGATACAATAAAAGGAATATTGTCTAGCAAAACCACCTCAAAATCAAGGTTTAAAGTGATTCTTGGCCAACATGCCACCAAAAAATGGAACTTCTACACCAAATAAGCCTCCAGACAATCCTACTTGGATTCTTGAAGAAGGTGAAGAAATGCGTAGGGACATAAATTATTTACAGAAGAAGACAATAACAAAAGATGAACTACAAGAGATGATGGATTCAATGGAAGCTAAGTTGGAGGCAATAAATACTAAGATGAACGGCTTAAAAGGGGAGATCATGGAAGGATTGAAAAAATTCCTAATAGAGAGGACACCTGAAAGTGAAAATGTATCCCATGAAATCCATGATGAGGACACAAGGAAGATGAATCAAGAATGGAGAAACTATAACTTTGGATTGAATACCAACCACTTTCCTAAGATCAATATGAGGAAGTTTGATGGAAAGGAACCAATCACATGGATACTTCAGATGGAGCAATTCTTTGATCTACATAATGTTCTACATACACAAAAGGTACAAATTTCTTCTTTATATTTAGAACCCAATCAATTTGTGTGGTATTGATGGATGTTTTCTCACAAATCACTCGTCACTTGGACAATTTTCATGGAATAAATCATAGCACACTATGAGGATACAAGGACCAATACCTTCTTTAGCCAATTGATAAATCTCAAGCAAAAGGGTTTAGTTATAGATCACATTGAGAACTTCCAAAGATTGAATATAAAGGTAACATATATTCCATATGAACACTTGATTGATGTATTCATAGGAACTTTAGGGGATAACATTCAACATGAGGTTCGTCTTTTGGAACCCAAATCATTGGAGAATCCATTTAGGGTGGCAAGAAATGTTGAAAGTAAAAATATGTCTATGGCTACGAGAAGGACCACTCCTAACATCTATCGAGAGAATAATTTTCCTTCTTCTAAAACACCTCAACCGACCAGGCTGACACCTCAACAATTGGAGGAAAGAAAAGAAAAAGGTTTATGCTTTAATTGTTACAACAATTACAATAAGGGACATAAGTGTGGTGATAAGAAATTATTCTACATAGATTGTGAAGAGGAAGAAGAACAAGAACAATAACAAGAACCATCTCAAGATGAAAATGCAGATGCGATTTCTTCTGAAGAGTTGACTACCACGATATCGTGTAATGCATTGGCCAGAAGTAGCACTCCTCAAAACCTCAAGATCGAAGGATATATCAAAAAGAAAACATTAATATTACTAATTGATTATGGTAGTACTCATAATTTCATTCACTATAAATTAGCCAAAGCTCTCAATTTCTTTGTATATCCAACACCAGAGTTTCAAGTAATTATTTCATATGGAGGAACTGTCAATTGCTCATGAAAATGAAATAAGGTCAATCTTACTATGGGGGAATATGTAATGAATAGTCCAATGATTTTTATACCCATGGGTAGTGTTGATGTCGTGCTATGAATCCAATGGTTACAATCATTAGGAACAATGGCTTTTAATTTTCAAGAAATTTTCATTAAATTTTCATTGGAAGGAAAATAAATTGAGTTAAGAGGTATCACAGGGAAACTCAGTAAGGTGATAATCTCCAATGGCATGAAAAAATTATTGAAAAAGGGGAATCAAGGTGTAATTTCACAACTATGCTCACTAGATGTTCAAACATCTAAGCCATCTATTCCCCTATATCTCCAATGGATGATTGATAATCTTTCCAAATTATTTGAAGATATTCCCAAAGGTCTTCCACCCAATCTAAATCATGATCATGATATTCACCTAATTCCTTAGAGTGTTCCTCTTAACATCAGGCCATATAGATACCCTTATGCCCAAAAGAGTGAAATTGAGCGCATGGTTCAAGAAATGTTAGAGGATGGCATTATTATACATAGCCAAAGTTCTTACTCTGCATTGGCGGTAATTGTATTCAGGAAAAATGGCTCATGGCGTATGTGTCTAGAATATAGAGATCTCAAAAAGATCACTATTAAATATAAGTTTCCCATTCCCATCATTGATGAATTTTTAGATGAACTACATGGAGCAATCTATTTCACAAAGTTGGATCTTCATTCAGGGTATCATCAGATTAGAATGAAGGGAGAAGATATCCCAAAAACAACATTCCAAACTCATGAAATCCATTATGAATTTTTGGTCATGCCTTTTGTCCTTACAAATGCACCTTCCACATTCCAAGGGTTGATGAATTCCATTTTCAATCCCTTCATTCAAAAATTTGTGTTAGTATTTTTTGATGATATACTAATCTATAGAAAGTCTTTGGGGCATCATGTGCAACATGTTGACAAGGTACTACAAAAATACTAAAGGAGCAACAACTATATGCCAAACCATCCAAATGTTTCTTTGGGGTGAATGAGGTAGAGTATTTAGGTCATATTGTATCTTATGAAAGTGTCAAGGTAGATCCTAACAAGATTAAGTCCATGATGGACTGGTTGATTCCCAAAACATTGAAGAATCTCAGAGTATTTTTGGGTTTGACAGATTAATACCACAAGTTTGTTCAGAACTATGGAAGAATAGAAACACCTTTAATGACAGTAACTATGAAGGATGCATTTTCATGGACTCCAGAGGAAACTAAATATTTTGAACAAATTAAAGAGGTGATGTGAAAATATCTTGTCTTGACCACTCTAGACTTCACAAAAACCTTTATTGTGGAATGTGATGCCTCGGGAAATGGAATTGGTGTTGTCCTAATGCAAGAAGGAAGGCCCCTGGATTTTGTAAGTCAACCACTTAAGGGAAAGGACCTACACAAACCCATTTATGATAAAGAAATGATTGCAATACTACATGCATTGAAAAAATGGTGTCCTTACCTAATAGGTAGGCACTTCAAGGTCAAAACAGATCATGATAGTCTTAAATACTTCTTGGAACAAAGACTATCCTCAGAATAACAACAAAAATGGGTGACTAAGATATTGGGTTATGATTTTGAAATCGTCTATAAAAAAGGGAAGCAAAATGTTGTGGTAGATGAACTCTCAAGAAAGGATGAATATGTTGAGGCCTTTCTTTGTGCTATCTTGATCATCTGACCCAATTGGATAATAGAAGCAAGGGGTGAATGGAAGAATGACAAAAAAGTGTGGACTCTCATTCAAGGGTTGCAACAGGATTCCAGTGCATCAGATACATTTACATGGAAAAATGATTCACTATGGTACAAAGATC
>JZKD02S2089058.1:865070-880546 GCA_000966675.3 Picea glauca | reverse complement strand
TTCTTTTACAGGATCATCATTGTATGAGTGTTGGAACGAAGCTAGGATGGCGATGGTGAGAGGAAGCGACATTTAAATGGTATGTCACCTATCCCGCTTTAGTTAGTAAATTCAATATCTAAAACTTAAGGAAAGCATCATGTTATGGTGTGTTTTGTTCTAGATCCAGGTGGATCTAGGGAGATCAGTTAGTGTCCACACCTACCAATTAGTCCGATAACACTGGAGTAGGGTCGATGTCAAAGACTCCTTACATAATGAGTACACCAGAATTGAAGGAGTTGCAAATGCAGCTTGAAGAAATTCTTAAGAAGGGGTATATATGCCCAAGTGTGTCACCTAGGGGTTCCCTAGTATTGTTTGTGAAAAATAAATATGGAACACTAAGATTGTGCATTGACTTCAGACAATTGAATAAAGTGACTGTTAAGAACAAGTATCCTCTACCAAGGATTGATGATCTCTTTGATCAATTAAAGAACACAAGGATATTTTCAAAGATAGATCTCAGATCAGGATACCATCAGGTAAGGATTAAAGAACAAGATATCAGAAAGACCACCTTTAGGACAAGGTATGGTCATTATGAGTTCACAGTGGTGCCATTTGGGTTGTCAAAAGCACCAACTGTTTTCATGTGCTTAATGAATGTTTTTTTCCAAGAATATCTAGACAAATTTGTCATTGTCTTTTTGGATGAAATTCTTATATATTATAAGTCAGAGGAAGATCATGAACATCATTTGAGGATGGTGTTGCAAGTATTAAGGGAGCATCATGTGTATGCTGAATTGAGAAAGTGCTCATTTTATCATAAACAAATTCATTATTTGGGGCATATCATTTCAAAGGATGGGATAGCAGTGGATCCTGAGAAGATAGAAGCCATTAGAGAATCGTCAGCGCCAAAGAATGTGACAGAGGTGAGATCATTCATGGGTCTTGTAGGCTACTACAGAAGATTTATTTAAGGATTATCAAAGATTTCACACCCAATCACTTTCTTGCAAAGAAAGGGGGTGAAGTTTCAATGGAGAATGGATTGCGAAAAGATTTTCCAACACTTGAAACAATTATTGACAAGTGCTCCAATATTAAGGATTGTAGACCTGAATGAAGACTTCATTGTATGCATAGATGCATGTAATGAAGGACTTGGTCGAGTCCTCAGTCAAAATAGGTTTGTTATATGTTATGAATCAAGGAAGTTGAAGGAGCATGAAAGAAACTATGCCACCCATGATTTGGAGTTGGTAGCCATAGTGCATGCCTTGAGGAAATGGAGACGCTACCTCATGGGGAAGAGGTTTGAGCTAAGAACATACCATAATGGTTGGAAATATTTATTTGATCATCCAAATCTAAATGCTAGGTAAAGAAGATGGTTAGAATTTCTAAGAGAATATGACTTTGATATATATCATATCAAGGGGAAAGAGAATAAAGTGGTTGATGCAATCAGCAGGAGGGTGCATGAACTACATGCTACAACCATTCACATGTATCAGACTAATATTAAAAGAAAAATTCTAGAGGTTGCAAATGCAGATCTGCAATATAGAGAATTGGTAGCAAAGATACACCCAGGTAAGACGCCACAAAAGGTGGATAATTATAATTTGGGAATAGATGGAATACTGTTGCACAAGAAAATATTTTTTGTTCCAAATGTCCAGGACTTGAAACGTATGATTTTTCATGAAATTCATAATGTTCCATATGCAAGGCACCCTCGATATCAGAAAATTGTGGCATCGATCAAGAGCCATTACTTTTGGCCAGGTATGAAGAGAGAGATTTTTAAATACATCACTAGATGTATGGAATGCCAGAAAGTTAAAGATGAGCATAGGCACCCAGAAGAGTTGATGCAACCTTTTCCCATTCCTGAATGGAAGTGGGAAGTAGTGACAATGGATTTTATTATGGGATTTCCTAGAATAGGAAAGGTGCATGATTCGATCATGGTGGTGGTGGAAAATCTTACAAAATCTGCCCATTTTATTCCACTGAAAAATACTCACAAGGCAATAGATGTTGCTGATATTTTTATAAAGGAAGTGGCATGATTGCACATAATTCCTAGAACAATTGTATCCGATAGAGTCCCGAAATTTAGCTTGAATTTCTAGAAAGGATTGTTCAATGGATTTAGAATGAATCTGAACTTTAGTTCAACTTATCATCCTGAGTCTGATGTATAGATAGAGAGGGTGAACAGAGTGATAGAAGACATACCAAGGATGCATGTGATGGAAAAACCATTGAAATAGGAAGACTACTTGCACTTGGTAGAATTCACTTACAACAATGGGTATTAGGCATCGTTGAAGATGATCCCATTTGAAGAACTTTATGATAGAAAGTGAAATACTATAGTAAGCTGGGATAATCCATCTAATAAGACAGAAGTTGGGTCAAAGTTACTCAAGGAGATGGAGGACCAAATGATAAAAATTAAGTAGAATTTAAAAGCTACCCAAGACAGGCAGAAAATCTATGCCGATAAGAACATAACCCATAGAGAGTTCAAAGTGGGTGATCATGTTTTCTTGAAGGTGAAAGCTAACAGGAGTTCCCTGAAGTTGGGAAGTTGTTCCAAGTTGGTAGCCAAATTTTGTGGACCATTTGAAATCCTAGAGAGGATTGGTCTAGTTGCTTATATGATTGCATTGCCTGCATCTATGTCTGTTAATAATGTATTCCATGTATCATTGCTAAATAAATATATACTTGATGCTAATCATGTTATTGATTGGAATGTGATTCAGGTGGAGCAAGAAGGAGCTTTTCAAGTGCATTTGGTGTGCATTTTGGACTGGAAAATCAAACAGATCCGGATTTGAGCCATAGGGATTGTAAAGGTCCAATGGACCTGGTATGGTCCAGAGGACACTACTTGGGAGCATGAAGATGCAATGCGGACATAATACCTGCATATTTTTGAGAATTTTTGAAAATTTTGTTGTATATGGGTATACGATGCACTGAGGACAGTTCATAAATAAGGGGAGGGGATTGTAATATCCCTTGGCTGAACCCAATTGTAAATGTAGTGTAAGTTTACTTAAGATGGTGAGTTGTTTTTACATCATTTTGTAATGCACATTTCATGGCATAGTGCGTGCATGTACTGTGTAGTAAAATGATGTAGTGTGCACTTTCCCAGATATCAAATGCAGTAATTAAAGTGTGCGCAGTATGGAGGTCAGCGATCCTTGTGTATAAGATATATGTTATAGGTTGGTGAGCGAGTTATTATAAGTTGGGATGATTATGTTTTGGAATTAGGCCAGAGCGCCTAGATGTTAAAGACCAATGCACCTATTTTGTATATGACTCATGATTAATATGAAATACACTGTTGTGTGCAGATCGACCATGATAAAAGAGATGGGGGACTGAACTCCACCAGTTAGGGAAAGGGAGGGCCAAAATTTAAGGGAAAGGGATAAGCTATAGAGCTTAAGCCAAAAAGGAATATTATATTAATATTTCTTAAAACATAAAGTATGGATAATTATTTTATCCTAAGTTCTAAAGTTGGGGACAAGTGGACCAAAGTAGCTTCCAACATGACAATTGTCCAGTTGGGGACATGCATACATATCATGGGGACTTAGCTCATTTTTGGAGCTTGACCATCATTCTTAGGGGAATTCTTATGATCATCTCTCCCATGGTTCCTTTCATCATTCAATCATCCAGTCAATGATTCCATGAACATTTTCACTCATGCAGTTAGTTATCCTTCAAAAATTGATTTCACTATATCTGATCCTATTTCCATAACCATTTTTCTGGTTGGTGTACCTGGTTAGCTTGGGAGCGGGATTGAAGAAGCGAGTTTTCAGGCCCGTGGGAAATGGAAGAGGTGGGTTTTCAGGCCCGTGAGCAATTCTATGAGAGAGAGAATTGTTGAGAATTGATTTCTTGAAGGTGATAAACTACAGTGAAAGTGATCTAAGACTTCCTTTCCAGCCTATTGTTGAATCCCTGGAAGGGAAGTGGGGTAGGGGAGGGACTGTTGAGTAGAGAAGGGGCACACTTGCTTGGGTGGGACAGACATCTAGGGAATGAGAGGTTGTAGGTTGTTAGTTGAGTGAGAACCTGAGACAGAGTCTTTCCTGTTGTCTATGAGCCTTTATCCTGGTTAGCAACCCCTTTACCCAGGTGGAGTTTAGTCCCAGCTTGGATGTGACTCACTATTTAGAGTGATGAAGAGTGTAGTCTAAGGCTGGGAGGTTCGTGGATGGTCTGCACGCAGTTGGTGACAATCTTTCCAAGATAAGTACCAATCATGTGATAAATTTACATGTTGCATTCTTATTTACATGCTTATGTTACAGTTTATCATATGTGTGATTATAACTGTCTGTATGTTTAAGGGTATTTCCCTGTATATGCTTCATGTTTTTGTTTACCATTATTTCAGTATGAAATCGCATATTTACAGAATGTAATTTTTTTTTTACGTTTATATGTAAAGATTCCGCAAGAGCGTTGTATGTATATGTTATAATTACATGTAGTTTGAAGAGAAAATTTATGTGGCATAACTTAGTTGAATACTGGGTATGTTATAGTATGTTCTGCAGTGAGAGAACAAAAGTGTTCCCTCGTGTAGACTGTCCCTTGAAGGTTGGGAATATTACAAAATAAATTTTTAGAGCTAAGAAAGGCATCTAAGGAGTAGCATGGCTGGGTCATGTGAGGTCGAGGACGTTATAGTATGGTATCAAAGCTTCAGTTCTAGCACTGGGCCTAGATGGGCTAGAAAGGTCCAGTTGAAGCGAATATTCACAGAATATTAACTTGAAGTGATCAAATTTCAAGTCACAGAGCATCCATGGAAAAATTTTGGCACGGCATGGAAAATGTTGGCCCGTAGGTGTGCATGGTAAATTGTGGCTCTGCATGGAAGAATATTGTGTGCGGATGTGCGTGCTGAATTTAGTATTGCGTGGTGAGCACACACATAGTAATGTGCATGTGGGGTATGCAAGTATTACAAAACACAAAGGAAGTTTGGTTGGTGCACGCATAATATGAGTATAAGTTGGATTGCGACAATATATTCAATAGTGTGCGCAGATTATTGTGTGCAGTGTGGCATATTGAACTTTGTCTTGGTGCAATGCATAGGGATAAATGCATGTGGAATATCAGTGCATGATACCAAAACTATGCACAGTGGATATTGGCGCAGAACGCAAAAGTAGTGCGCACAAGTTATTGGCGTGACAGAGAAGAAATGCATAGTGTATATAGGTGCAAGAAGCACGATTTACCTTGTGATGTTGTTGTGCATGATAAATATGGGTGTACAGGTTGAATTTTAGTGCGCGTGAAGTCATTTGGAAGGCAATGAGTCTGAGTTTAACTTGCATGATATTAGAGGAAAAAGAAACACACAATCACATCGAAGAATTATTTAAAGTGAATTCAGAGTTGGTTTGAGAAGAAATAAATAGAGTCTAAATTGCCTCTGAATCAGATGTGGTTTTTGACTCTGATTCAGAACTAGAAAGGGGAATATGGATCATTGACATGGAACCCAGTGCCATTGTTTCTACCACCAAGCTCCAACATGGTGAACCAGACGAGCCAGAAGAACCTCGTTGCACTTCATAGTTGATAGCAATAGCCAGAAGAACCTCATGTTAGCAGAGGTCGTCAAGTAGCCAACCCTACCGATAATGTTGCACCCACAATCCTACACCATTCGATGGATCCTCCAAGGAAGTGATCTCTACGTCAACCAACAGTGTCGACTGTCGTACGACATCAAGCCCTTCAAATATGAGGTATTGTGTGATGTTTCTCCTCTGCAAGTTTATAATGTTATTTTAGGACAACCATATTTATGGAAACATCATCTGTATATGAGTCTAGGATTCATAGTGTTATCATTACATTGAATAGGAAATTGTACAAGATACCCGAGGCAGTTCCTCCTAGTTTTATTTCCTTGATCTCTGCCAAGAAATACAGGAAGGTAATCTCTCAGTGTAGAAATTTCAATACAAATTAAGTATTTCCTACGATTCTCCTGATCTAACAATTATATTCCACTATTAAATACATAATCTCTTCTACTATTATTCTTGTGAAAAATTAAACCACGATCACAAAGTGAAATATCAAGAACACATAATACAAAAGTTTTTCTGGAAAAGCGTAAAGCTAAAAACCCCACTATCATATATATTGTATATCATGAATCATGAAGCAATATCATACAAAACTCTAATACAAGAGCTCTCAGTACAATACAATTGTCTCACACTGTCATACACTAATCAACAAATACATGTGCCAATTCTCTATGTCTAGACAACCTGCCTCCTCTGCACAATCCCTGCAATTAGAATTCTCACAATGAATTCGAATTGCCTACTCTGTACATGCTCATGAGCATATCCACTGCATGTGTGATCAAATCACAACTGATAGCCAAATTGTCCCTTTCACCTATTATCTCAATTGGGTCTCCACTGGATATGACATGCATGTAGTTAACCATGGTGAATCTTCAGTTGCATGTGAGTTCACTGATTTGAATTAATTAATAATTAATTCACTGAACTCTCACTAGTGAAAGTTTAGTTACAACTAGTACAACTGAGCTTAACTCACTTAACTACACGTATAATTCTGTTACAATGCCAAATCACTTAGTTGTAGATGAGATAATAGATTAATATTTATTGTCCAATTTATTTAAGGGAAAAGTAAATTAGACACATGTTTCTTGTTGACTTTTCAACACTCCCTCTCAATAAGAAAGGGATTATCCTTCACACCAATCCTATCTCTATGATATTCAAATTTTTTCCTGGTGAGCACCTTCGTCAGAATGTCTACATCCTGATCTTTCGTAGGAATGTATTGAAGCAACATGATCTTCCACTGCACACATCTCTGAGATGATGATACCAAATATATATATTCTTAGATATATCATGAAACACATGATTAATTGATATTTTAATGTAACTCTGATTATAAAAATAAATAACTGTCAGATCTAAATGAGAACCAAACAAACCCACCAAGATATTTCTCATCCAAATGGCCTCACATGGAACTTGCCTCACTGCCATGTATTCCGCTTCCTCTGAATTGAGTGCCATGGATCTCTGTTTCCTACTGTACCATGAAACAACTATATATCCGATACTAAAGATCCCCCCTAATGTTCTCTTTCTGTCCGTTGGGTTGCCTACCTAATCTGCATCTGTGAAGCCATGCAACTTCACCTCATCCATATGTCTGTACAAAAATCCATACTCAGATGTGCCCTTCAGATATCTCAGGACATGCTTACCTGCCTTCCAAAATATTTTGGTAGGCTTAACCATCGCTTGACTTAGATGGTTAACCGCATAACAAATGTTTGGTCTCGTGTTCACTAAATACATTAGTGAAACCACTAACTGTCGATAGACAGTAGCATCCACTACCTCTCCAGAAGTAGCATCCTCTTTCCTCCAATTTCTTGGAAGAGGATTATCCATGGGTTTTCATCCCTCCATGTGAAACTTACCCAATATCTCCCTTGCATACTTTCCTTGAGACACAAAAATTTCACCATCTTGCTGCCATATTTCCAATCCAAGAAAATAATGAAGAAGGCCCAAATCCTTCATCTTGAACTCCTTTGCAAGGTCATCCTTGCATGAGTGTATCAAGTGCTCATCACCAGTCAATATTAAATCATCAACATAAAGAAAAATGATTAGGAGCTTACCCTCCACCAAAATTTGGTATAGGTTTGCATCCGCTTCACTTTTGGTGAAGCCTAATCCAGTGAAATAGTTGTCTATCCAAGTGTACCAAGCACGAGGTGCTTGCTTCAGCCCATACAGTTCTCTCTTCAGTCTTCACACATGCGAATCTCTATAAAAGGTCTCAAAACCTCTTGGCTATTCGATGTACACTTATTCCTCAATGATCCCATTGGGAAACATAGTTTTTACATCCATCTGATGAATGCACCAACCCATATGCACTGAGAGTGCAAGGATGGATCTTATGGAAGAGTACCTTGCGACAGGTGCAAAGGTCTCATCATAGTCTATCCCCTCGATTAGTGAGAAGCCTCGGGCCACAAACTTGGCCTTGTATTTCTCCACACTCTCATCAACAACTTGCTTTACCTTGTAGATCCATCTCGAAGGTACCAATGAATTGTCGACTAGTCTTGGGACAATTTCCCATGCACTATTTTTGACAATGGAGTCATACTCCTCAACCATAGCATCAACCAAAGTGGGATCATACAATTATTCCTGAAAGTAATATGTTTTAGTCACAATACATTTTCTCATGAGAGACATGTATCCGACAAATCGAAAAAGGTGATTGTCTCTATCTGCACTGTGAAGTAGGGGCTCCTACATTCTGTGCAACATCTAGTCTCAATCTATCATATTTTGTGGTGTGCTCTCTGCCATTTTTGATGGATGGCTCTACTTGAGTGTTTTCCTCCACTCCATTAACCTCCTCATGTGGATGATCCACATCTTTAGACTCATCTTTGGGAACCAACAGTTCCCCTTCTGCATGCAAGTCTAGCTCACTCTCAAGCGACAACCGCATGGCTTTCCCCTCATCGAATTTTATATCCCATCGCATAATAGTCATCTCACTATTTGAAAAATACACACGATAACTATGGGGTGTTTCTGTGTACCCAAAAAATATCCCAAATTCAGCAGTCGGTTCCAGCTTCTTCCTGGAATCCTTGGTCATATGCACATAAATAGATGAGCCAAAAATTTTAAAATGAGAAACATCAGGTTTCTTATCAGTGAAATCTTCTTTAGGTGTACTCATGCCAAGTATTCTATAAGGAAAACGGTTCTGCACATAAACTGCAGTATTGCATGTTTCTTCCCACAAATGCATTGGTAGGCCTTGATCTTGCAACATCGCTCATGTTGCACCCATAATCGTTCTATTATTCCTCTATGCAACCCCATTTTTCTGTGGGTTATGAGGTGCTATGAGTTCTCTTCGAATTCCTTCTCTGCTACAGAAGTCTTTGAATTCGTTAGAGATGTATTGTCCACCATTATCACTCCTTAGAGATTTCAGTTACTTCCATGACTCTTTCTCCACCAATGATTTAAACTCACAGAACTTTGAGAATGTTTGATCCTTCTTCTGCATGAAGAATATTCAGCATTTACAAGAAAATTCATCAACAAAAATAACATAATACTTATGTTTTGTTGTTGAAGCAATCGAGAATGGTCCACACACATCTGTGTGAATTCTCTCCAGGATCACCGAAGCACAGTTCTCCTTTTCATGAAAGGTGGACTTTACATACTTCACTAGGGTGCACCCCTTGCACTGATCTAACTGAGAAAGTGTTCCCCTTGGAAGTCTAGTAGATATTTGTTGCATGATCTTCAAGGATCCATGATGAATATGGCCCAATCTCTTGTGCCATAATTCACCCTCATCCCAACTCACCACTTTTTCTATGTTGCCTATCATGGAACCACATCCATATACCTCCAGCATGTAGAGATTCTTAACTCGAATCCCTATCTTCTTGACTTGACACATTGCTTTATGTCACAGGTAGGCTTTTCCACTGCTAAAAACAACATCATAGCCTCTGTCTTGCAACATTGCGACTGAGACCATGTTTTTCTTCAAACCTAGAACATGCATAACATTTTTCAATTGAAATGGTTTACCTGACTCCCTCTGAAAGGTAATGGTACCAATACCAGTCGCATTGTATCGTCCATCATTGCCCATCTCTATACGCATTCTGAGATCTTTCTCCTCCAATTCAATGAAAGACTCTTTATCTCCTATCATGTGGAAGGAAGCGCCACTATCCAAATACCACATTGATCTTGATGCACTTGAATCCATGAATGCGATCAAAGAAAATTCAAGTTCAAATTGTGAGACAAGAGCCTCACTAGTTGCAGCTCCAGCAACCATCTTATTCTTCCTCTTCTGCGGACAATTAGTAGTGAGATGCCCATGTTCGTGACAATGAAAGCACTTCACTTTGGACAAATCTAGCTTCTTGACTTTAGACTTATATTTTTAATGGAATTTCTTCCCTTTCCCTTTCCTTGCCTTTCCAGTCAAAGCACAATCCTCTTCATCATCGCACTTTGATGAAGATTCATCTCTGGTGTTCCACCTAAACTCCTCTTGCACTAGATCTGACCATAGTCGTTCCCAATCTGACAATTTTTCCCTTCCATTGATATAGTTTTGATAATTGTGCCAACTCTTGGGAAGTCCTAGGAGAGCCAAGATCACCAAATCATCCGCAACGACTGTTATTTCCACACTTCCAAGCTCATCCTGACATTGGACAAACTTCATGAGGTATTTTGGAATGGTGTCACCCTTCTCCATCTTGATATTCCTGAGTTTATCTTTGAGATCCAGTTTCCTATGGTTGTGGTTGTTTTGGAACAGATCCATCAAAACCTTCCACAGTGCATGTGGTGTGGTTTTCCCATGGAGACTTGAGACAATGTGGTCTCATACTCCCTCCAAAAAAATCCTCCTCGTGTTTGCCACTTTATTTTTCCATGCATCAATATTTGTAGTGTCTGTCACATCCATATTAGGAACATATTTTTCAATGTAATCCTTCAAGACATTGTCTTCGAGTACTACCTCCATCCTGTCCTTCCAAGAAATGTAGTTCGAGCTGCCCTCGAGTCCATACTCCAACCTCAAGACATTGAAATACATTTCAATATTGAATCAACTGTCGCACCAAGAAAATCCTACAAATTCGAATGTTATCCAACCACAAAACTCAACTGCTACAATTCCTCTTTCCCTAGGAGGTTCGCACCCCACCTGAGAACAACATGAGGGAAGTTCGGACCCTACTAGTGTCTAGCCTGCAAAATTTTTGAGGAAGTTCGGACCCTACCCGTGTATAGCCTATGAGAATCATAAGGAAGTTCACACTGTAATGCACTGTGGGGTGAGGGAAGTTCACACCTCTCCTTTAAGCAGCTTGCGAGAATCTTGATGAAGTTCACACCTCTCCTTTGAGTAGCGTGCGATAATTTCTGAATTTCTGACTAAGGTTCGCACCCTACTAGAGATTGGACCTGCGAAAATACTATTATTTTCACACCTCACTTCCGTGGCTCCGTGTCCTCCGTGACTCTGATACCATGTAGAAATTTCAACACAAATTAAGTATTTCCTTTGATTCTCCTAATCTAACAATTATATGCCATTGTTAAATACATAATTGCTTCTACTATTATTCTTGCAAAAAATTAAACCATGATCACAAAGTGAAATATCAAGAACACATAATACAATTTTTTTTCTCGGAAAGCATAAAGCTAAAAACCCCACTATCATATATTATGTATATCATGAATCATGAAACAATCTCACACAAAACTCTAATCCAAGAGCTCTCAGTAAAATGCAATCGTCTCACACTGTCATACACTAATCAACAAATACATGTGTCAATTCTCTGTGTCCAGACAACCTTCCTCCTCTACACAATCCCTGCAATTAGAATTCTCACAATGAATTCGAATTTCCTTGTTTGTACATGCTCATGAGCATATCCACTGCATGTGTGATCAAATCACAATTGATAGCCAAACTGTCCCTTTCACCTGTTATCTCAACTGGGTCTCTATTGGATCTTGCATGCATGTAGTTAACCATGGTGAATCTTGAGTTGCATGTGAGTTCATTGATTTGAATTAATTAATAACTAATTCACTGAACTCTCACTAGTGAAAGTTCAGTTACAACTAGTACAACTGAGCTTAACTCACTTAACTACACTTATAATTCTGTTACAATGCCAAGTCACTCAGTTATAGATGAGATAATAGATTAATATTTATTGTCCAATTTATTTAACGGAAAATTAAATTAGACACATGTTTCTTATTGACTTTTCAACACTCCCTCTCAAAAAGAAAGGGATTATCCTTCACCCCAATCCTTTCTCTATGATATTCGAATTTTCTCCTGGTGAGTGCCTTCGTAAGAATGTTTTCATCTTGATCTTCCGTAGGAATGTATTGAAGCAACATGATCTTCCACTGCACACAATCTGTGAGATGATGATACCGGATATCTATATTCTTAGATCTATCATGAAACACAACATTAATCGAGAGTTTAATGAAACTCTGATTATCACAATAAATCACTGTTGGATCTAAATGAGAACCAAACAAACCAACTAAGATCTTTCTCATCCAGATAGCCAAACATGTAGCTTGACTTGCTGCCATGTATTCCTCTTTTGCTGAACTAAGTGCCACGTATATTTGTTTCCCACTGTACTAAGAAACAGTTGTAGATTCGATACTAAAGATTCCCCCTGATGTGATCTTTCTTTCCATTAGGCTTCCCACCCAATCTACATCTATGAAGCCATGCAATTTCACCTCATCCATATGTTTGTACCATAATCCATACTCAGATGTGCCCTTCAGATATCTCAGGACAATGTTACCCTGCTTCCAAAAGAGTTTGGTAGGCTTAATTGTCGCTTGACTTAGTTGGTTAACTGCATAGAAAATGTTTGGTCTCGTGTTCACTAAATACATTAGTGAACCCACTAACTGTCAATAGCCAGTAGCATCCACCACCACTCCAGAAGTATCATCCTCTTTCCTCTAGTTTCCTGGAAGAGGAGTATACATGGGTTTGTATCCCTCCATGTGAAACTTACCTAGTATCTCCCTTGCATACTTTCCTTGAGACACAAAAATCTCACCATCTCTTTGCCATATTTCCAATCCAAGAAAATAATGAAGAAGGCCCAAATCCTTCATCTTGAACTCCTTTTCAAGGTCATCCTTGCATGAGTGTATCAACTGCTCATCACCAGTCAGTATTAAATCATCAACATAAAGAAAAATGATTAAGAGCTTACCCTCCACCAAAATTTGGTATAGGTTTGCATCCGCTTCACTTTTGGTGAAGCCCAATTTGGTGAAATAGATGTCTATTCAAGTGTACCAAGCATGGGGTACTTGCTTCCACCCATACATGTGCTCTCTTGAGTCTGAACACATGTGACTCTCATTCGAAGGTCTCAAAACCTTCTGGTTGTTCAATGTACACTTCTTCCTCAATGATCCCATTGCAAAATAGATTTTTTACATCCATCTGATGAATGCACCAGCCCATCTGCGCTAAGAGTGAAAGGATGGATCTTATGGAAGAGTACCTTGCGATAGGTGCAAAAGTCTCATCATAGTCTATCCCCTCGATCTGTGAGAAGCCTCGGGCCACAAACCTCACCTTGTATTTCTCCACACTCCCATCAACAAATTACTTTACCTTGTATATCCATGTCAAACCTACCACTGATTTTTCGACCGATCTTGGGACAATTTCCCATGCATTGCTTTTGACATTGGATTCATACTCGTCTACCATAGCATCAACCCAAGTGAGATCCTGCATTTCTTCCTAAAAGGAAGATGATTCAGTCACAATACATTTTCTCATGAGAGCCATGTATCCAACAAATCGATCAGGAGACTGTCTCTATCTATGTTGTGAAGTAGGGGCTCCTACATTCTGTGCAACATCTAGTCTCAATCTATCAGCTTCCATTGTGCGTTTTCTACCATTTCTGATGGATGGCACTTCCTGAGTGGTTTCCTCCACTCCATGAACCTCCTCATGTGGCTGATCCACATGTTTAGACTCATCTTTGGGAACCAACAGTTCCTCTTCTGCATGCAAGTCTAGCTCTCTCTCGAGCGACAACTGCATCACTTTCCCCTCATCGAATTTTATATCCCGTCGCATAAAAGTCATCTTACTGTTCGAAAAATACACACGATAATTATGGTGTGTTTCCATGTACCCCACAAATATCCCAACTTCATCAGTTGGGTTCAACTTCTTCCTAGAATCCTTGGTCACATGCACATAAATAGATGAGCCAAAAATTTTAAAATGAGAAACATCAGGTTTCTTATTAGTGAAAACTTCTTCAGGTGTACTCATGCCAAGTATTCTATGAGGACAACGGTTCTACACATAAACCACAGTATTGCATGCTTCTGCCCATAAATGCATTGATAGGCCCTGGTCATGCAACATCGCTCGTGTTGCACCCACAATCATTATGTTCTTCCTCTCCGCAACCACATTTTGTTGTGGGTTATGAGGCACTATGAGCTCTCTTCGAATTCCTTCTCTGTTGCAGAAGTCTTTGAATTTATTAGAGATGTATTCTCCACCATTATCACTCCTTATAGCTTTCACTTGCTTCCCTGACTCTTTCTCCACCAATGCTTTAAACTCACATAACTTTGAGAATGTTTGATCCTTCTTCTGCATGAAGAATATCCAGCATTTACGAGAAAAGTCATCAACAAAAATAACATAATACTTATGTTTTTATATTGAAGCAACCGAGAATGGTCCATGTTAGGCCATGAATATGACCTCTATTTTTTGCATATCTTTGACTTGTTGTTCACCTGTTCTGCACCAGTTACCAACATCTTATATCTCCTTCTGACAAACATCTATCTATTTTGCTACATTTCTAGCCTATATCCTTTTGCCCTGCCTAACCATGTTTCTAAGGTAAAGAGATCATATTTTAATACATTTTGCAAATGTTTTAATCTTTTGAATGTTAATTAAAATAATGCATACTTTGATTAATGGACTAATGAAATATTCGGATGCAACTCTTTTTGACTATGCTATTGTAGATTATCATATGTTGACGTAGCCTCCCTTTTTGCTTGTAAAGCTTCATAAAGTTTTATTCCACTTCAACATACAAGATGGACTCCTATCCAAAGAAGAATGTATGCAGAGACACATTTACTGGAAGTTGTGATTTGAGGCGAATCTCATGACACTTTGTGTCATGAGATCCCCCATTTATGTTTATTATGTAATTAATACTTTGCATGGCTTCTCCATTTTTAGTGTTGGTAGTTAGCTTAGATGGAGGATCGCCGATTCCAAAAATGAGGTTTAAAACATTATAAAATGATGGGACTGCCCCAGTATGAGGGCAACGATTGATTTTGAAAAACTTTGACTAAGATTTTTGCTAAATAGAATGATACCGGTTTTCTATTTGAATTGATGTCTGGTTAAAGATTGAACACATGGATTAATCGTTTTACAATCACTATTGAATGGATATGGTAGCATATATCATTATTTTCTGAAACGTTAACATGGATCTCTGTCTCTGTGGGAGGGCCCACCACCAGAGGTAGATGATCTCTTCATTTTATAGTAGATATACAAAGTAGATGTTGATTGTTGTTTCTATAGAAATAATCACTATAGAAATTATTCCATTTTTTTATGATTTAAATATGCAACTATTAGATTGAATTCTGTTATAATTTAGATCACATGGCATTATAATTATGTAGAGTGATCTCTGTACACAGAGCCTAGATAGTTGGTAGATAGATTTGAATAACCATGTT
>JZKD02S2089058.1:789749-841620 GCA_000966675.3 Picea glauca | reverse complement strand
AAATAATATGAGAACAACAAATGAAATAACACTTTGATTTAGAAAGCAATGTTCACAAGCCTCTTCGAGGGGGCAACCTCCAATCCAGTAGTGCTCTGTTACAATAATCTCTGAGCTAGGGTTTTCATACCCTCAACCCTTATTTATACTAAATATGTCTATTAAGAGAAGCATCTAGAGGAATATCCTTCTAGAAGCAGAAGCTTATATTAGGTCTTCTTACATCTTCCTTATTCTATTTTATTGAAAGGCCTTATTAATATTGACCTTAGCACAAACAAAGGAGAGAAGTCCAGGAAGTGACATTGCTCAACCTGTTGGTGGTTGGGGATGTTACAAAATGGTATCAAAGCAAGGATAGACATCTAGGAAGTGATGTTTCCTAGCCTGTTGGTGGCTGGGGATGTTACATAAAGAGAACTCCATAATGTCATTTTCCATATGTTAGTCTGACGAGACCGAAAAAGAGATAATATACCTCTCATTAGACATTTTCTTCAAATAGTTTTACTAGCATGAAAAGAACAAGCTCACTCGACTATCGTTTCATGTTTAAGGATCTTGAAAAGATCTTAAAGGATACTCTGCAGGGTTCATTTTTTGTATTACCAATGTGATTTTGAAAAAATGATAAAAGGTTACTCTATTTCATTCTCATGGTTTCACGAGCATGAGAAAGAATTAAGACTGTTCTCGGAGTTTTTCCTAAAAAACCCTAAAAGCATTTGTACACAAGAAAAACACACAAAAACAACAAAAAATGGTGGACCCCTGTCAAACGTCTCATCCTTAGATCTTTCAATCTATAATAGAAAACACTTTGCAAAGTTGGTTAGACTTTAGGGCAAAGGTAAAATATGAAAGATATTTTAATTTTTCAATAAAATATTGCAAAATGTAATAAGATAGGGCAAAACAACCCATTTTGCAATTTCACCCAAATAGTGCCCAAAACCCTCTTTTTCACCAAATTTCAAGCATTGATTTCGGAGTGCCTGGTGGACCATATCGCAAACTGCTTCCGTAAAAAAGGTAGTCTCTTAATACTTTCTATTTTCATGGTTTAAAATTTCATTTTAATTCGTTAAATTTTTATTTTAGGTTAATTTTTGGGGGCTACCTGCGCTTTGAGATTGTCGCAGGCCCACAGTATTGTGAATTGTGACGATATGACATCATTGCAAGCAAATCAAAGCTAGGGTGTGTCAATGTCTCTCTGTGTAAAATAAAATCCATGTGACGACCGCAATTAAATTTTTGAAAAGATAAAATGAGTTAGGAAAACTTCCAATAATTGATTTTTTATGACTCTAAGCATCTTTTGTTGTCACTTGGCAGGTTTTCCTCAGTAAAAATGCTCACGTGGAGGGAATGAGAGGATGAGAAAGAAGAATACTTTGTTGGGAATGAACCAGGCACAGTGATGGCACTCCCGAAGTGTGGTTTACTCAAGTTCTTTGAAATTAAAGGCATGAGATCCCAACTGAGATTGCAGGAGTATCTAATCCACACGAGGGATGTAAATTAACAAGCCTTTCACGTGGGTTTGCATACACTCACCTTGGATATAGATGAAATTTAATTTCTTATGGGGTTATCTTGTCGAGTCTCTCGGGTATCACTCTCGAGAAGCAGGGGTGGGGGAGAACCCATGGATTAATATGTTGCACACCATTGTGTGCCAAGTATGAAAAATTATAGTGGCAAGGTTTCCATTAGGAATGTTCAGGATTTACCATTGAGAACCATCCTTTATAATATCACCAAGATGGCAGGGAGTGCATCTCCCCACATGGATTTTCAAAGACACTTTCAATATTCCATAGAGTGTATGGAGCCACGGGTCTTCAACTGGTGCGAGGGTGTCTTGAAGAACATGAAAAAGCAATAGACAAAGTGACGTAATGGTCAGTTGAAATAGTTTGGTTACAGATCCATTTTAGTGTCCTTCTTCTTGGAGAGGGTCCCCATGTTATTTCTACAGGTGGGTTGGGGTATACCTACTCCACAAGATTCACATATGAAAATATGGGTGGAAATGATGGCTCGTCACGATGGCGTGACTATTGTCAAGTATGACATGGTTTTCTTCTAGTGGTTGAGAAATCAGCTAATCATGGTGGAGGAATATGCTTACGCCATCACTAACTTCCATGGGGATCATGAATTATCTCTTCCTGAGGGATGTGAGTAGGGGGACATAAGTAAGAAGGGAATTTTCATTTATATGATGTTTTTGATATTTTAATCATATAATTTTTTTTTTCATTTATACAATACTAATCAAGTGCTCTCAATAATGTAGATGTTGCACCCTATCGTCCTCCATGATATTCTCCCATTCAGAGGTGAGGAGAGAGAGGTTTTGTGGCAGGAGTGGCTGCTGCAGATCTAGAGGTGATTGAGAAGAGCCTAGAGGGGTTAACTGTGAACATCCTCTACACTATCAACGCCATACAATTGGCGTATCTACATCTATTGGTCGACTACTCCGTATAGTGGCACGAGAAGTTGTTTTTTACAATGAGAAACATCCTTTATGATTTTGTATATGAATCCATGAGCTTCACTATTTTGATATTTTGGTCCTTGGACAAACACTTTTTGTAATGTTTTGTCGCATTAATATAAATTTCCTACCGGATTACTTGTCTTTTTTTTTTAAATGTGTGTTTGGGTTTATAAATGTCTCAAATTTTTGTCTAACACATAATTATCCAATGCATCTTTCAATGTGTTTAGACATCTAGGAATATGTTGATACTCAATATAATCAAAATGTTTTTCCAAGAGGTGAATTCCTAAGTATACACATAACAAAGTAGGACTTCAGATGGAATAAATGTTACTCAATTACAACACTATTAACTATGAATCAATTTGTACAATAAGATGGCAGATGCCAAATGAAATGGTGTCAGATAGAAACTCAATAACTGCATTGTATTTCGTAATATTATTAGTTTCATGACCAAGGAAAACACCATGTAGACTGATAAACTCATCTGTAGGTGCATAGATTTCCCATGCAACAAACACCGACTAGCACCATCAACAAAGACGATATAGGGTAACAAAGACATCGACATATTGAAACCAATCACAATTCAAGGTAAGCATCTTAAAGGTGGAACAAAAATGAAAAAATTACACTAGAGTATGATACACTAAAAATACACAACACTCATGCAAAAAAATTTTTAAGCATAGTACTTCTTCAAGTAAAGCCCATTTCTGGGTTCAATCAAAGGAATTTCATCATAATATACCAACTCATAAGCCCCTTTATCCAACACTTGTATCACAATATAAGGGCCATGCCACATGGGCTCGAATTTACCAGCCCCTAATAAGTCACGATATTGTTTGTAAAGGGGAACCAATTCACCCTCAGAAAAAACACGTGGTTTGACATGCTTGTCATATTGAGCTTTGACACACTACTTCTGATTTTCAATGACTAAGGAAGAATCATGGTGAGTCTCATCTAATTGCATCAAATGTAAGGGATGTTCCTCTTCAGATGAGGTGTTAGGGAGAAGTTCGACATCTAGTTTCAAAGATGGGATTTCACATTCATTCGACATAATAGATTTGATACAATATACTAATTGGAAAGGTGTGAACCTCATGGAAGATTTAACGGATGTCTGATAGGCACATAATGTCGAGAAGAGCATCATGTGCAAGCTTGACTTGTGAATTCCTACCATCTGTCAAAAATAGTAGTAAGAACTTTGTTGATTGCTTCAACCTGACCATTGGCATGTGGATAGTAACATGTTGAGTTTTCATGTCGAAGACCCAACTTCTCGGTAAGTTCAGACATCATGAAATTGAAAAGTTGACTACCATGGTCAGTGATGATGGCTTGAGGGACACCAAATCTAGTAACGATATGATTGAATATGAACAAAATTGCAATTTTCCTGGTATTATCAAATGTATGCATCACTTCGACCCATTTAGTGAAATAATCCACATCTAGGATGATGTATCCATTCCCCCCAACTGAGTGAGGTTTACATGTCATGAAGTCAATGCCCCTTTTAGTGAATGGAACAATGGAAACAACAGGGTAAAGAGGAGAAATATGAGATCAGATGTTATTGTTATAAGTTTCACAAGTGTGGCATTTCTGGATGACAGTAATGCAATCCTTAAACAATGAAGGCTAACAGTAACCAACTCATAAGATCTTTTGGGCAGTGACATACCCAGACATATGATCACCACATGCTCCAGAATGAGAGTCATTCAAATCTTTCTCAACTGCATCATAAGGTAGAGAATGTCTAAATATGGAATCAATACCACGAAAGTAAAGGGTATCACTGAGGATAATGTATTTTCAGGCTTAATACTGAATGCGACCATGATCTACACTAGAAATATTGGGCCAAAAAGTTTGGGTTTAGAGATAAATGATAATGCCTCCATACCATATGTCGTTAGAACTAATCAAAAAGAGAGACTCATCAAGAAAGGAATCTTCTGCCACAGTTTCTGTCTCAGTAGAGGGAAGGTCAGATATCAACTCGACAAAAACCAAACACTTCTTTGACTTGGCTCGCTCAAAATCCAATTAAAAATTTTGGAGAGTAACTATCCATTTGGATTATTTTCCCCCGTCAATTGTCGAGTAAGGATGTGTTTCATGGGGTTGCAATCAGAAATGATTTTAGTTTTTTGCAATAAGATGTAGTGATGAAAACGTTGTACAACTTGAACAACTACCAAGGCCACTTTCTCCACATGTAGATATTTGGTTTCGGTTGTCGGAAGACTTCAAATCAAATAGTAGATAACATGTGAATCATGCGAATCATCCTCTTGGACTAGAACCATAGCGATCGTAGAGTCCAAAGAAACAAAGTATAGGAAATAATATCGACTATAATCGAGTCAAAATAATAATGGTGTACGGGTTAAGGAAAGTTCCAAAGATTCAAAGGATTTTTTGGTAGTGTCGTCCCATACAAAATCGTGACCTTTTTTAAGAAGTCGAGTAAAATCTTTTTTTAATTCAGCATAATTGGGGATGAATCGACGTAAAACTTTTTCCTTCTCTTGCAAACTTTGGACTTGGCGTTGTGCATAAGGAGGAGGAAAATTCAGGATATCTTCAACCTTCAGAGGGTCCACCCTAATCCCATGTGTAGACACGATAAAACAAAGAAGTCGTCCAAACTCCACACAAAAAACACATTTATGTGGATTCAATCGTATGTTATAATAGAGACAGAGTAGGAAAATGGACCCGAAGTGTGTTGGGTGATCTTGATGATGCATGGAATGTGTCGATAAATCATCTAGGTAAGGTTGTAAAATGTGCTTAATGTCATGAAAGGCGTAAGACATAGCACGTTGAAAAGTCACACCAACATTCTTGAGACAAAAAGGTAGTTTTCGGTATGTGAAGGTTCCCCAAGGGAAAATAAAAGCAGTCTAATGTTGATTCACATGTAAAATATTGATTTGATTATAGCCGAACAAACCATCCATCAAGGAGAAGATTTCACTCCCAGCACAATCGTCAATGATCTAGTCAATGAAAGGGGTTGGATAATTGTCTTTGGGAAAAGCCTTATTGATATCCCTATAACCTACAAAAACACAGATCGTGCCTTGTTTCTTGATAACAGGAATGAGATTGGAAACCCAATCAGTCAAAGCCAGAAGATAGACAAAACTAACTTTAATAAGTTTTTCAACTTCAAGTTTAATAGAAGCAACTTTGTGTGGATGTACTGGGCAAAGTTTCTGTCGAATGGGTTTAGCATCTGGGTAATTCTTAATATCATGTACAACAATATCTAGATCAATTACATGCATTTCTTTGTAACTCCAGGAAAAAAGTTCACATAATTCTTGGAAAAGAGATTTGTAAATTCATACCTCATTAGCAAAACATGAGGCACTGATGTGAACATTTTCCATGACTCTGGGTTTAATAAAAATATCTAAAGGGATGGTGGGTGAAATTTTACCCAATTTCCCTTCATACAAAGCATCATGTGTTGATTTAGGAACAAAGGAAATAGTAAAAACAGGAGACAGATTTGAAATCCATTGATAACTCTCTATGGTCTCGGGTTCCAGGAAGAGAATAGAACGATGATTCCCATTGTCCCATGGGGTATATTCCATAGACATTATTGCCATGATCATCTCATCGGTGGGAAAAACTATGTGAAATGGATCCAAATATGTGTCTAATAAAGAATGAGGAAAAATTTCATCTCAGGCAATGAAGACAAATATGGGAAAATAAAAGAAAAAATGACTATCACTCAACAATTCCTACATAAATCATCGCAGGCTATAGAAGGGTATAGTGTGAAAATATAGGATCTTCACAGGCTATAACACTGACCTTGGGTGACCAAAATAATGTGTAACATTGACCTGGTTCTATCAGACAAGAACTTCTCTGGAGCCTTGAGAGCTTCGGGGCTCTGGAAATTCTGCTTCAGAAGCTCTTTTTACTTCATCCCTCCCTTATCCCAAACGTCAAACTAGTGAACCCTTGCACAATATATCTTCAGATCTTAGAGGGTCCGCTGCTTCAAAGATTTTTAGAACTTGCACCTTGTTTTCCCTTGAACGCTTGGATTGACAAACTACCAAAGTCTCATGAATATCCACTTAACAGTGTGCCACCTGGAAGAGTTACAGAGAGGACATGTGACAAATGCCTAGTGTGTCCACATCATCCTTGGTGACATCAGCTATCCATGTCACTCCAGAACTTTGGGCTCTGGTAGATTCTCCTTCGGTACATCACAAAACCCTCGGACCATCGAACTTTAGAACCCTATGGGGTCCACATAGCTTTGTTTTCACCAATCTAGGTGGTGACGCATGGTCCCACTGTCGAGCAACATATCTTGGGTCACTATGTTTTATAAGATCCCACAAAAAGTACAATATTGAATGATACGTGGAATTCCTAGAGAAGGTCCATGTCACCCCCATGATGTCATCATGCAATTTCACTTCGTAACTTCGGGACTTCAAAGGTCCATATGTTCTTCCAAAAATTTTCCTCAAACACGGAACTCCTAAACTGTTTAACCTTTTGGGGCCCACAAATTACAACACTAACCAATCGAAGTGGTGACACGTGGCCTTGTTGGGTCCTTCATTTTTTATTAAAAGAAGTTGTGTAAGAAATACTATAGTCCAAATTTTTATTAGCAAGTTGTGCAAGCTACACAAGAGCTGGATAACAGAGTAAGGGAGGAAACAAAAAGTGGTTAGAGGGACAATGAAAAAAAAACAAGGAGAAAGAACTTAGAACTGAAAAAGAACAAGAATGCATGCAAAGTCTCAAACCAATAAATCCCAATTAGCTTATATATACGAGATGTATATGATTGTAAAGGGTTATACGGTGTATATAGGATTATCATTCACTCCATTTAGGTTCTTTTATTGTAATTCATTTTGGGAAAAGGGTAGATAGAGATCTGAAGAATGAGTTTGGAGCTATAAAATATTGTAATAGAGTAATGACTCTACCTATTGGAATGTATCTGAGAAAATCTTGTGATGATAATATATGCAAGGACCTAAAATTTTGAAATATTCTTTGTAATTCTTTGCCCATGTTTATGAATTTCCATTTTACTTTACTTCTTCATGTCTGATAAAGACCAATTTTCTATAGCTATTTGCAAATGCTATCGCAACTATGTTGTCTTTACTATTAGTCACGAATGGGTTCATATCTTCTCTTTGTTAGTTCATATTTCACAAGACTACAATGAATATTGAATATTCTAGAGATCTACCTAAGTATTCTACTTTCCCTTCCCTATCCTCTTGTCTTGGTTGTGCTTCGGGTGAGACTTCTTCTCTCCAGATAAGATGAAAATTACAATGCTCTAGACTACTTGGTAGCTTTTGTTGGTAACCTAAGAAGGACCCTGGCCTCATCAACTTTGCACCAACAACATGGTTTTGTTGTCGGGACCTTTGTTAAAAGGGAACCAGTAGGGATAATTATTTAGTAGATTTGTCGATTCGATATTCATCAGTGGTGGGAGAAAAATTGTGATGACTTCATATGGAAAGAAGCAGAGTCACGAGGAAAATCTATGAAAGATACATGAGAGGTTGTCTTTTACTCAGAAAGATTGAGTGACCAGTACGAGATATTTTGGGTTAAGTTTCCAAAAGAACTTTTCCACTAGATAGATAAGCTCCAAGAATCTATGGATTTCCAATAACGAGTCAGGAAGACCTGTTCTTTGGATACAAAAAATATTGCATCACTTCATCGACTAGATCATCTGGTAACATGAGCGATTGATTGTTGGGTCAATACAACATTGGAAGGATACATTATTGAATTTGCAACTGAGAATCACCAATCTTTTTCATGGGAAGGAGAGGATTTAAAGAAATACGCAAGGGGAAGACTATTTAGAGAAATCCCCTGGTGGATTAAGGTTTTCTTGATGGAGGAGGGGATGTTGACTATTTCCTTGATCGAGATGGCATCCTAAACACCCTCACTTGGGGTGGGGTGATTTTGGGGTGGAATAATGTCTTGAGAGAGGGAAGATGATTCCTTCAAAAATAGGGAAACAACAAGAAATGGACTCAAGGGATGAGAGAGCCTTGAAAATTTCTGCCATAGCTAAGAAGTGGTGGTGCGGTAAGATAAATAAAGTAGTGAAATAGTCAAATAAGTTGCAGAAATAATTTGGACTAGGAGAAGTAGAGGAAGGACAGAAAGAAGAGTTGTGAAAGATGAGAAAACAGGAAAGACTGGCTAGTCAAATATTAAGTGAGAGATAAGCATAGAGAGAAGGAAGTCCCTAATAAGGTGGACAAGAAGAAGAAGGTGTAGAAGAATGGGAAAAGGAAGTCAGCATGGATCTTGCAGAAGAAAGAGAAAATTTATCCCCGATACCAGGAAAGATCAGGAATCCGGCTGAAGAGACCACTCCAGAGGATGAGAACGAGACCCCCCAGATCAAAGAAACTCACCTCGAAGCCAGTGGCATTTCCTTGAATCACCCATACCCCAATTTCCTTCTATACAAGTGGTAAACTCTATTATACCTTCTTATTCTATTCTTGTTTCATTACAATCATTTAGTCAATCACAATCGGTAAGCATGAATACTAGGAGGATATTTGGATCCCCTAGTAGATTGCAATCAAGACCGTTAGGTTTTATCTTGATAGGAGAAATAATATAAGTAGAGGTTGGTAATAAGGGAGACAAGGATGTTGAGCAACATTGGTTCCTATGCAAAGCAATTTGGAGGCCCAGAGGGACTCTAGACGCAAATAAGTTGGTCAAGTTCCAGACTACCTTGAGAGGCCATGATTTCAAATGCTACATGAAGGCTATTGAGCTAGGAGTGGCAGGAGCGCAAGGACAAGCGTTCACACTTGGCCAAGTACGGATAAAATTCATAGCGGAGTTTAATATACCTCAGTTAGAATAACAAGCTTTGTATGGGTTACACGGAATTCAACAAAGGTAAGGTGAATCGACCTGGGAATATAGTTAGAAGTTTAAATATGTTATAGGGAGGATAGTGCATCCAATTCATGAGGATCATCAAAGATAATGTTATATCCAGGGATTGGTACCTCTAACACATATTTTGTTAACACGCCAATGGATAACCACTTTGACAGGTGCCTTGGAACAATCAATGAAGATTGAATCCATGGAAGGATATTTAGGGATCTTGAGAGTGACCAGATCCCCAATAGATCCAAATTTGGTGCAACTACAAGTAAAAATATCAACACTGACAGAGAAGATTCAAGAATTGACGATACCTAGACCAGGACGACCACAAGTCTGGTGTACCATATGCTACATAGACGAACATATGGAAAATGAATGTACACATATGAGGGGAATGGAACCTCCTCAAAATCTGATGGGAGCCTCACCAGGACCCTAGGGAGGAGTTGTACAAGTATCTATGAATTTACCATTCCATACCCCAACCTCGTATCATTATTTTCTAGGTAATCAAGCATATTTGGTAGTCGAGTACTGTGGGATCTTCTAAATTCATGGTCATGGGACAAGACTATGCCCCATTATTTAGAATTATTCAACAATACTAAATATTGTACATTGTGATTTCTATGCATATACCATGCATGCTACCAATCATTGTAGATTTTTGGATGTACTTGCAGACGGACTGGATCAAACATCATTCAAGGTGAATGAAACCCCTCAGGGACTAGGAAGAGGTTAAGGAGGTGGAGCTGTAGGAGGCTTCAGAGGAGAGAGAACCCGAGGAAGAGGACCAAGTAGATACTACAACTATGAGGAGCAAGTTCGCATGGCCAGGGATTGTCCTCATTCAAGGTGGCCATGGTGATCTCAATACATAACCAATCGGCTGAAGACTTCTGAGAGGTAATTGTGAAATGGAAATATCGGGAATGTAAACAGGGAACCAATATTAATCTCAAAGATAAAGAGATTCATTAAAGGTAAGCTACCCAACATTAGCATCATTAATCAAGGAGGAGAAAATACTGGCCCATATGCGGATAATCTGCCTAAGATCCAGCAAGAAGTGCCTAAGGAGGATAGGTATGACCCTCTGAAACATAAGTTATTCTTTAAAAATTCTATAGAAGTATTCTAGCATATCCTTTCTCCGTATATGGAAGAAAAACCCCCTCATCCTATTATTTTTCCTAAGATTGCGCAGTTCGTTGGTTCACCCCTGCACCCCAAAACCCCGTAGTCCTGATAGGACAACCTGAGCAGTCACAAAATGTAGTTGACCTTTGGTTTCAATTATTTTTGGATATTCTTGGGAATGATTAGATGACAAAATAGTTGCACAATTCCCTGTACCTAGTCCTAGGAACTAAAGAATATCTAGAAACTAGAATAAGGACCAATCTTTCTGAGAAGAATACTTAGAGAGTGAAAAGAAGGAAAATGCGATGTGGGAAGGAGTTTAGATAAGCATCCTAGATAGACGAGATTGACATTGAATATTTTATGTTAGATCTAGAATTTGATGTTAACATACTACCTAAAAAGATAGGAAGCATTAGGGAAACCCCAGTTGACATATTCCCCAATCCAGTTAAGAATGGCCAATCAGTATTGTATTTTTCCAATAGGAAGACTGGAGAATGTGGAGATAGATGTTGCGGGACTGAAGACTGTAGAAATTTTTAGGTGATCAAAATCATGGGACATAAAGACCCTTATCCTGCACTACTTGGTATTGACTGGACCTATGATAATTATGTTGTTAATTACATAAAGAGGGATACTATGACATTCAACGTAGATGATATCAAGGTAGTTCATCCCTTGGATCTGTATGTAGGCCCTCTATACATAGAGCTAATGGAAATCAGTGTGAAAGGAGAATATTTGTATCATTTATATGTTGTAACAATAGGAACGAGAGAAGAGTACATAAACCCTATTGCTGATGGATCAGTGAGTTGGAGGAGCATACAATCAGCAGGCGAATATTTTGAATTGGCATTTGACTGTTGGCAGTGAGGTTCATATGAAATATTTTCAAGAAGATGCACAACTATCAGAGCATATATATGAGTTGTAACCGATGTGAGAGAACAATCGATATACGATGGTACCTCAGAATTTAAGATTTTTTTGGTTATCATGGAAGAAAATATAGTGGAGGATCAAAGGATTCTAGTTCTGGACTTATCCCTCCAGGACACCCTTGATAGATGGTGAGCTAGTCACGAAGCCTTGATTAAGAATTGGGAGGATATGAAACAAGCTATCCAATATAGATTTCAAGATACATAGCAACTGAAATCAGAGATGCGGACAGATTTCCAAGTTACGCAATTGTTCAATGGACAATTTGATCCTAAAACACATATTGAACAATGTGTGAAAGAGTGGAAAGTTGTGGAAGTACCATATTGTTTGTGGGTTCAAGTATTTCCCCATTCTCTAGGTTTGATTCCAAAATCTTGGTTCCTTCATGAAGAGACCAAAAGGAAGACCAACAACTAGAAAATGTTAGCAGACCAATTTTGCAAGGACTTCTCTTTTACAAGTAAGTACCCTGAGCCTAAGATAGTCCTGCAAAGAATAAAAAAAATCATTTTACCAATGCTGGTGAATGGATATCATACCCAGTGGTATGTGAAAAGAATAATTAAGTACTTCAGTCTAACCTTCTCCTAGACACGAAAAATACACCTATAGAATTCTATAATATTGAGAAAGATGTGTGAAACTTGGATGATTTCGAAGTACTGAGAAACTTATCCATTAAGGAAATAGAAGGAAGCAGAGAAATACAGAACACCATACCCAACCAGACTAATAGTTCTTACAACCATCCATTGAAGTTGGGAAAATTTAACACAAGAACTACAACGCAATCCAAGATATCTATGGTAGGATATTACTAGGATGAGCAACCTACCCAAGAAATACATAGCCTGTTGTGAGATTATGAGGACTTATTCCCAAAGACATTTTCATAGTTAAAAGGGATCAAAGGAGGTATGGGAGATATGAAAAATGAACTAAAACCAAGATAAAATATGGTAATGCATATACCATATCGTCTTAACTCTGGGGTGAAAGAGAAGGTTAAGAGGGAAATAAAGAATATGCTTGAGGCTGGAATTATTTTTCCATTTGAAGAAGCATAATGGGTTAGCCCCATAGTTATCCATAGTAAGAAAGGTATAGAGGACATTAGGGTATGTGTAGACTACAAAAGACTTAACTATTCCTATGTGCATGACCCTTTTCCCACACCTTTTACTCATGAGGTTCTAGAACAGGTTGCAGGGAAAGAATCTTACTCATTTACAGATGGATTTACCAAGTTAGAATTGTTGAAGAAGAAAAAAGGAAGACCACATTAATAATAGAATGTGGATCATTTGCATATAATGTGATGCCCTTCGGTCTAAAGAATTCCCCTGCAGTTTTTTCCCGGATTGTAATAACATCCTTCTAAGAATTTGTTAAAACAATTATAGAAGTTTATATGGATGATTGGACGGTATACATCCTCCTCATGGAACATGTATTGCTACTACATATAATGTTTGATAGATGTAGGGAATTGCAGGTATATTTGAACCTCAGGAAGTGTATCTTATGTGTGCCACATGGAAACATGTTAGGCCACATAGTATGCCGAGAAGGAGTTGTTAGAACCCTATATAATAGGGAATCATTGTTCTGAATAATATTTATCTTTTTCAGACATATGTGTTTTCTCAGGATGCATGGCGAAGGAGGCTGAAAGCACTCAACACTCACCAAGCAGAAAATGAATACCTGTGTGCGAGCTTCAAAGCGAGTTTCGGTGCATTTTAGCAAAAAATGGTGAATTGGTTTGAAATGGTAAAAGTTTAATTCTGGTGGGCAAATGCAAAATTGGTTTGTTTGCCAAAATTTGGTCCTTTTTAGCAAATTTGGCCCCTCGGCCTTTATGCAGAGTTTGTCTTGTTTATCAAAATTTAAATATTTTGCCAAATATTTTTCAGCAAAAAGTTATAATGGCCTAGGGCCAACCTCCGAATGCTCGACACCAAGGATAAGCGCTATTTCATGCACCAATAGCTAGCACACAAGCCAGCGCCGACACCAAACCCCAAAGCCCAAGCCTCGGGCTCACTTCATCGAAAGACTACATAACGGTTGGCTCTTATAATCACATAAACTTCAAATTACCATGTGAATGTGGGATATTTCCCACAGAGAATCAAAAAATATATAAAACGCAGCGTTTATAACCCTCTGCCAAGTGTTGAAACCAGTTTCAAGGTGTCGATTGCAGGGAGCCACGCATATGCATCAACAATAACACAAGTCAACCACCAAATCAAACAACATCCAAGCCAACACTCGAGCGCAAGGCACCAAGCACGAGACTCCAGCTCCACGCAACCTATTACACCCAATGCAACACACAAAGACACGGGTTACAACAACAAACATGCAGGACCAAGAATAGTGCCAAACACGAACATGGAGGCTCAACCAGTGAACGGAGTCTATCAAAAGAACGAACCCAGTGTTGCAATACCCATGCCCTCACATATGNCCAACTGAGATTGCAGGAGTATCTAATCCACACGAGGGATGTAAATTAACAAGCCTTTCACGTGGGTTTCCATACACTCACCTTGGATATAGATGAAATTTACTTTCTTATGGGGTTATCTTGTCGAGTCTCTCGGGTATCACTCTCGAGAAGCAGGGGTGGGGGAGAACCCATGGATTAATATGTTGCACACCATTGTGTGCCAAGTATAAAAAATTATAGTGGCAAGGTTTCCATTAGGAATGTTCAGGATTTACCATTGAGAACCATCCTTTATAATATCACCAAGATGGCAGGGATTGCATCTCCCCACATGGATTTTCAAAGACACTTTCAATATTCCATAGAGTGTATGGAGCCATGGGTCTTCAACTGGTGCGAGGGTGTCTTGAAGAACATGAAAAAGCAATAGACAAAGTGACGTAATGGTTAGTTGAAATAGTTTGTTTACAGATCCATTTTAGTGTCCTTCTTCTTGGAGAGGGTCCCCATGTTATTTCTACAGGTGGGTTGGGGTATACCTACTCCACAAGATTCACATATGAAAATATGGGTGGAAATGATGGCTCGTCACGATGGCGTGACTATTGTCAAGTATGACATGGTTTTCTTCTAGTGGTTGAGAAATCAGCTAATCATGGTGGAGGAATATGCTTACGCCATCACTAACTTCCATGGGGATCATGAATTATCTCTTCCTGAGGGATGTGAGTAGGGGGACATAAGTAAGAAGGGAATTTTCATTTATATGATGTTTTTGATATTTTAATCATATAATTTTTTTTTTCATTTATACAATACTAATCAAGTGCTCTCAATAATGTAGATGTTGCACCCTATCGTCCTCCATGATATTCTCCCATTCAGAGGTGAGGAGAGAGAGGTTTTGTGGCAGGAGTGGCTGCTGCAGATCTAGAGGTGATTGAGAAGAGCCTAGAGGGGTTAACTGTGAACATCCTCTACACTATCAACGCCATACAATTGGCGTATCTACATCTATTGGTCGACTACTCCGTATAGTGGCACGAGAAGTTGTTTTTTACAATGAGAAACATCCTTTATGATTTTGTATATGAATCCATGAGCTTCACTATTTTGATATTTTGGTCCTTGGACAAACACTTTTTGTAATGTTTTGTCGCATTAATATAAATTTCCTACCGGATTACTTGTCTTTTTTTTTTAAATGTGTGTTTGGGTTTATAAATGTCTCAAATTTTTGTCTAACACATAATTATCCAATGCATCTTTCAATGTGTTTAGACATCTAGGAATATGTTGATACTCAATATAATCAAAATGTTTTTCCAAGAGGTGAATTCCTAAGTATACACATAACAAAGTAGGACTTCAGATGGAATAAATGTTACTCAATTACAACACTATTAACTATGAATCAATTTGTACAATAAGATGGCAGATGCCAAATGAAATGGTGTCAGATAGAAACTCAATAACTGCATTGTATTTCGTAATATTATTAGTTTCATGACCAAGGAAAACACCATGTAGACTGATAAACTCATCTGTAGGTGCATAGATTTCCCATGCAACAAACACCGACTAGCACCATCAACAAAGACGATATAGGGTAACAAAGACATCGACATATTGAAACCAATCACAATTCAAGGTAAGCATCTTAAAGGTGGAACAAAAATGAAAAAATTACACTAGAGTATGATACACTAAAAATACACAACACTCATGCAAAAAAATTTTTAAGCATAGTACTTCTTCAAGTAAAGCCCATTTCTGGGTTCAATCAAAGGAATTTCATCATAATATACCAACTCATAAGCCCCTTTATCCAACACTTGTATCACAATATAAGGGCCATGCCACATGGGCTCGAATTTACCAGCCCCTAATAAGTCACGATATTGTTTGTAAAGGGGAACCAATTCACCCTCAGAAAAAACACGTGGTTTGACATGCTTGTCATATTGAGCTTTGACACACTACTTCTGATTTTCAATGACTAAGGAAGAATCATGGTGAGTCTCATCTAATTGCATCAAATGTAAGGGATGTTCCTCTTCAGATGAGGTGTTAGGGAGAAGTTCGACATCTAGTTTCAAAGATGGGATTTCACATTCATTCGACATAATAGATTTGATACAATATACTAATTGGAAAGGTGTGAACCTCATGGAAGATTTAACGGATGTCTGATAGGCACATAATGTCGAGAAGAGCATCATGTGCAAGCTTGACTTGTGAATTCCTACCATCTGTCAAAAATAGTAGTAAGAACTTTGTTGATTGCTTCAACCTGACCATTGGCATGTGGATAGTAACATGTTGAGTTTTCATGTCGAAGACCCAACTTCTCGGTAAGTTCAGACATCATGAAATTGAAAAGTTGACTACCATGGTCAGTGATGATGGCTTGAGGGACACCAAATCTAGTAACGATATGATTGAATATGAACAAAATTGCAATTTTCCTGGTATTATCAAATGTATGCATCACTTCGACCCATTTAGTGAAATAATCCACATCTAGGATGATGTATCCATTCCCCCCAACTGAGTGAGGTTTACATGTCATGAAGTCAATGCCCCTTTTAGTGAATGGAACAATGGAAACAACAGGGTAAAGAGGAGAAATATGAGATCAGATGTTATTGTTATAAGTTTCACAAGTGTGGCATTTCTGGATGACAGTAATGCAATCCTTAAACAATGAAGGCTAACAGTAACCAACTCATAAGATCTTTTGGGCAGTGACATACCCAGACATATGATCACCACATGCTCCAGAATGAGAGTCATTCAAATCTTTCTCAACTGCATCATAAGGTAGAGAATGTCTAAATATGGAATCAATACCACGAAAGTAAAGGGTATCACTGAGGATAATGTATTTTCAGGCTTAATACTGAATGCGACCATGATCTACACTAGAAATATTGGGCCAAAAAGTTTGGGTTTAGAGATAAATGATAATGCCTCCATACCATATGTCGTTAGAACTAATCAAAAAGAGAGACTCATCAAGAAAGGAATCTTCTGCCACAGTTTCTGTCTCAGTAGAGGGAAGGTCAGATATCAACTCGACAAAAACCAAACACTTCTTTGACTTGGCTCGCTCAAAATCCAATTAAAAATTTTGGAGAGTAACTATCCATTTGGATTATTTTCCCCCGTCAATTGTCGAGTAAGGATGTGTTTCATGGGGTTGCAATCAGAAATGATTTTAGTTTTTTGCAATAAGATGTAGTGATGAAAACGTTGTACAACTTGAACAACTACCAAGGCCACTTTCTCCACATGTAGATATTTGGTTTCGGTTGTCGGAAGACTTCAAATCAAATAGTAGATAACATGTGAATCATGCGAATCATCCTCTTGGACTAGAACCATAGCGATCGTAGAGTCCAAAGAAACAAAGTATAGGAAATAATATCGACTATAATCGAGTCAAAATAATAATGGTGTACGGGTTAAGGAAAGTTCCAAAGATTCAAAGGATTTTTTGGTAGTGTCGTCCCATACAAAATCGTGACCTTTTTTAAGAAGTCGAGTAAAATCTTTTTTTAATTCAGCATAATTGGGGATGAATCGACGTAAAACTTTTTCCTTCTCTTGCAAACTTTGGACTTGGCGTTGTGCATAAGGAGGAGGAAAATTCAGGATATCTTCAACCTTCAGAGGGTCCACCCTAATCCCATGTGTAGACACGATAAAACAAAGAAGTCGTCCAAACTCCACACAAAAAACACATTTATGTGGATTCAATCGTATGTTATAATAGAGACAGAGTAGGAAAATGGACCCGAAGTGTGTTGGGTGATCTTGATGATGCATGGAATGTGTCGATAAATCATCTAGGTAAGGTTGTAAAATGTGCTTAATGTCATGAAAGGCGTAAGACATAGCACGTTGAAAAGTCACACCAACATTCTTGAGACAAAAAGGTAGTTTTCGGTATGTGAAGGTTCCCCAAGGGAAAATAAAAGCAGTCTAATGTTGATTCACATGTAAAATATTGATTTGATTATAGCCGAACAAACCATCCATCAAGGAGAAGATTTCACTCCCAGCACAATCGTCAATGATCTAGTCAATGAAAGGGGTTGGATAATTGTCTTTGGGAAAAGCCTTATTGATATCCCTATAACCTACAAAAACACAGATCGTGCCTTGTTTCTTGATAACAGGAATGAGATTGGAAACCCAATCAGTCAAAGCCAGAAGATAGACAAAACTAACTTTAATAAGTTTTTCAACTTCAAGTTTAATAGAAGCAACTTTGTGTGGATGTACTGGGCAAAGTTTCTGTCGAATGGGTTTAGCATCTGGGTAATTCTTAATATCATGTACAACAATATCTAGATCAATTACATGCATTTCTTTGTAACTCCAGGAAAAAAGTTCACATAATTCTTGGAAAAGAGATTTGTAAATTCATACCTCATTAGCAAAACATGAGGCACTGATGTGAACATTTTCCATGACTCTGGGTTTAATAAAAATATCTAAAGGGATGGTGGGTGAAATTTTACCCAATTTCCCTTCATACAAAGCATCATGTGTTGATTTAGGAACAAAGGAAATAGTAAAAACAGGAGACAGATTTGAAATCCATTGATAACTCTCTATGGTCTCGGGTTCCAGGAAGAGAATAGAACGATGATTCCCATTGTCCCATGGGGTATATTCCATAGACATTATTGCCATGATCATCTCATCGGTGGGAAAAACTATGTGAAATGGATCCAAATATGTGTCTAATAAAGAATGAGGAAAAATTTCATCTCAGGCAATGAAGACAAATATGGGAAAATAAAAGAAAAAATGACTATCACTCAACAATTCCTACATAAATCATCGCAGGCTATAGAAGGGTATAGTGTGAAAATATAGGATCTTCACAGGCTATAACACTGACCTTGGGTGACCAAAATAATGTGTAACATTGACCTGGTTCTATCAGACAAGAACTTCTCTGGAGCCTTGAGAGCTTCGGGGCTCTGGAAATTCTGCTTCAGAAGCTCTTTTTACTTCATCCCTCCCTTATCCCAAACGTCAAACTAGTGAACCCTTGCACAATATATCTTCAGATCTTAGAGGGTCCGCTGCTTCAAAGATTTTTAGAACTTGCACCTTGTTTTCCCTTGAACGCTTGGATTGACAAACTACCAAAGTCTCATGAATATCCACTTAACAGTGTGCCACCTGGAAGAGTTACAGAGAGGACATGTGACAAATGCCTAGTGTGTCCACATCATCCTTGGTGACATCAGCTATCCATGTCACTCCAGAACTTTGGGCTCTGGTAGATTCTCCTTCGGTACATCACAAAACCCTCGGACCATCGAACTTTAGAACCCTATGGGGTCCACATAGCTTTGTTTTCACCAATCTAGGTGGTGACGCATGGTCCCACTGTCGAGCAACATATCTTGGGTCACTATGTTTTATAAGATCCCACAAAAAGTACAATATTGAATGATACGTGGAATTCCTAGAGAAGGTCCATGTCACCCCCATGATGTCATCATGCAATTTCACTTCGTAACTTCGGGACTTCAAAGGTCCATATGTTCTTCCAAAAATTTTCCTCAAACACGGAACTCCTAAACTGTTTAACCTTTTGGGGCCCACAAATTACAACACTAACCAATCGAAGTGGTGACACGTGGCCTTGTTGGGTCCTTCATTTTTTATTAAAAGAAGTTGTGTAAGAAATACTATAGTCCAAATTTTTATTAGCAAGTTGTGCAAGCTACACAAGAGCTGGATAACAGAGTAAGGGAGGAAACAAAAAGTGGTTAGAGGGACAATGAAAAAAAAACAAGGAGAAAGAACTTAGAACTGAAAAAGAACAAGAATGCATGCAAAGTCTCAAACCAATAAATCCCAATTAGCTTATATATACGAGATGTATATGATTGTAAAGGGTTATACGGTGTATATAGGATTATCATTCACTCCATTTAGGTTCTTTTATTGTAATTCATTTTGGGAAAAGGGTAGATAGAGATCTGAAGAATGAGTTTGGAGCTATAAAATATTGTAATAGAGTAATGACTCTACCTATTGGAATGTATCTGAGAAAATCTTGTGATGATAATATATGCAAGGACCTAAAATTTTGAAATATTCTTTGTAATTCTTTGCCCATGTTTATGAATTTCCATTTTACTTTACTTCTTCATGTCTGATAAAGACCAATTTTCTATAGCTATTTGCAAATGCTATCGCAACTATGTTGTCTTTACTATTAGTCACGAATGGGTTCATATCTTCTCTTTGTTAGTTCATATTTCACAAGACTACAATGAATATTGAATATTCTAGAGATCTACCTAAGTATTCTACTTTCCCTTCCCTATCCTCTTGTCTTGGTTGTGCTTCGGGTGAGACTTCTTCTCTCCAGATAAGATGAAAATTACAATGCTCTAGACTACTTGGTAGCTTTTGTTGGTAACCTAAGAAGGACCCTGGCCTCATCAACTTTGCACCAACAACATGGTTTTGTTGTCGGGACCTTTGTTAAAAGGGAACCAGTAGGGATAATTATTTAGTAGATTTGTCGATTCGATATTCATCAGTGGTGGGAGAAAAATTGTGATGACTTCATATGGAAAGAAGCAGAGTCACGAGGAAAATCTATGAAAGATACATGAGAGGTTGTCTTTTACTCAGAAAGATTGAGTGACCAGTACGAGATATTTTGGGTTAAGTTTCCAAAAGAACTTTTCCACTAGATAGATAAGCTCCAAGAATCTATGGATTTCCAATAACGAGTCAGGAAGACCTGTTCTTTGGATACAAAAAATATTGCATCACTTCATCGACTAGATCATCTGGTAACATGAGCGATTGATTGTTGGGTCAATACAACATTGGAAGGATACATTATTGAATTTGCAACTGAGAATCACCAATCTTTTTCATGGGAAGGAGAGGATTTAAAGAAATACGCAAGGGGAAGACTATTTAGAGAAATCCCCTGGTGGATTAAGGTTTTCTTGATGGAGGAGGGGATGTTGACTATTTCCTTGATCGAGATGGCATCCTAAACACCCTCACTTGGGGTGGGGTGATTTTGGGGTGGAATAATGTCTTGAGAGAGGGAAGATGATTCCTTCAAAAATAGGGAAACAACAAGAAATGGACTCAAGGGATGAGAGAGCCTTGAAAATTTCTGCCATAGCTAAGAAGTGGTGGTGCGGTAAGATAAATAAAGTAGTGAAATAGTCAAATAAGTTGCAGAAATAATTTGGACTAGGAGAAGTAGAGGAAGGACAGAAAGAAGAGTTGTGAAAGATGAGAAAACAGGAAAGACTGGCTAGTCAAATATTAAGTGAGAGATAAGCATAGAGAGAAGGAAGTCCCTAATAAGGTGGACAAGAAGAAGAAGGTGTAGAAGAATGGGAAAAGGAAGTCAGCATGGATCTTGCAGAAGAAAGAGAAAATTTATCCCCGATACCAGGAAAGATCAGGAATCCGGCTGAAGAGACCACTCCAGAGGATGAGAACGAGACCCCCCAGATCAAAGAAACTCACCTCGAAGCCAGTGGCATTTCCTTGAATCACCCATACCCCAATTTCCTTCTATACAAGTGGTAAACTCTATTATACCTTCTTATTCTATTCTTGTTTCATTACAATCATTTAGTCAATCACAATCGGTAAGCATGAATACTAGGAGGATATTTGGATCCCCTAGTAGATTGCAATCAAGACCGTTAGGTTTTATCTTGATAGGAGAAATAATATAAGTAGAGGTTGGTAATAAGGGAGACAAGGATGTTGAGCAACATTGGTTCCTATGCAAAGCAATTTGGAGGCCCAGAGGGACTCTAGACGCAAATAAGTTGGTCAAGTTCCAGACTACCTTGAGAGGCCATGATTTCAAATGCTACATGAAGGCTATTGAGCTAGGAGTGGCAGGAGCGCAAGGACAAGCGTTCACACTTGGCCAAGTACGGATAAAATTCATAGCGGAGTTTAATATACCTCAGTTAGAATAACAAGCTTTGTATGGGTTACACGGAATTCAACAAAGGTAAGGTGAATCGACCTGGGAATATAGTTAGAAGTTTAAATATGTTATAGGGAGGATAGTGCATCCAATTCATGAGGATCATCAAAGATAATGTTATATCCAGGGATTGGTACCTCTAACACATATTTTGTTAACACGCCAATGGATAACCACTTTGACAGGTGCCTTGGAACAATCAATGAAGATTGAATCCATGGAAGGATATTTAGGGATCTTGAGAGTGACCAGATCCCCAATAGATCCAAATTTGGTGCAACTACAAGTAAAAATATCAACACTGACAGAGAAGATTCAAGAATTGACGATACCTAGACCAGGACGACCACAAGTCTGGTGTACCATATGCTACATAGACGAACATATGGAAAATGAATGTACACATATGAGGGGAATGGAACCTCCTCAAAATCTGATGGGAGCCTCACCAGGACCCTAGGGAGGAGTTGTACAAGTATCTATGAATTTACCATTCCATACCCCAACCTCGTATCATTATTTTCTAGGTAATCAAGCATATTTGGTAGTCGAGTACTGTGGGATCTTCTAAATTCATGGTCATGGGACAAGACTATGCCCCATTATTTAGAATTATTCAACAATACTAAATATTGTACATTGTGATTTCTATGCATATACCATGCATGCTACCAATCATTGTAGATTTTTGGATGTACTTGCAGACGGACTGGATCAAACATCATTCAAGGTGAATGAAACCCCTCAGGGACTAGGAAGAGGTTAAGGAGGTGGAGCTGTAGGAGGCTTCAGAGGAGAGAGAACCCGAGGAAGAGGACCAAGTAGATACTACAACTATGAGGAGCAAGTTCGCATGGCCAGGGATTGTCCTCATTCAAGGTGGCCATGGTGATCTCAATACATAACCAATCGGCTGAAGACTTCTGAGAGGTAATTGTGAAATGGAAATATCGGGAATGTAAACAGGGAACCAATATTAATCTCAAAGATAAAGAGATTCATTAAAGGTAAGCTACCCAACATTAGCATCATTAATCAAGGAGGAGAAAATACTGGCCCATATGCGGATAATCTGCCTAAGATCCAGCAAGAAGTGCCTAAGGAGGATAGGTATGACCCTCTGAAACATAAGTTATTCTTTAAAAATTCTATAGAAGTATTCTAGCATATCCTTTCTCCGTATATGGAAGAAAAACCCCCTCATCCTATTATTTTTCCTAAGATTGCGCAGTTCGTTGGTTCACCCCTGCACCCCAAAACCCCGTAGTCCTGATAGGACAACCTGAGCAGTCACAAAATGTAGTTGACCTTTGGTTTCAATTATTTTTGGATATTCTTGGGAATGATTAGATGACAAAATAGTTGCACAATTCCCTGTACCTAGTCCTAGGAACTAAAGAATATCTAGAAACTAGAATAAGGACCAATCTTTCTGAGAAGAATACTTAGAGAGTGAAAAGAAGGAAAATGCGATGTGGGAAGGAGTTTAGATAAGCATCCTAGATAGACGAGATTGACATTGAATATTTTATGTTAGATCTAGAATTTGATGTTAACATACTACCTAAAAAGATAGGAAGCATTAGGGAAACCCCAGTTGACATATTCCCCAATCCAGTTAAGAATGGCCAATCAGTATTGTATTTTTCCAATAGGAAGACTGGAGAATGTGGAGATAGATGTTGCGGGACTGAAGACTGTAGAAATTTTTAGGTGATCAAAATCATGGGACATAAAGACCCTTATCCTGCACTACTTGGTATTGACTGGACCTATGATAATTATGTTGTTAATTACATAAAGAGGGATACTATGACATTCAACGTAGATGATATCAAGGTAGTTCATCCCTTGGATCTGTATGTAGGCCCTCTATACATAGAGCTAATGGAAATCAGTGTGAAAGGAGAATATTTGTATCATTTATATGTTGTAACAATAGGAACGAGAGAAGAGTACATAAACCCTATTGCTGATGGATCAGTGAGTTGGAGGAGCATACAATCAGCAGGCGAATATTTTGAATTGGCATTTGACTGTTGGCAGTGAGGTTCATATGAAATATTTTCAAGAAGATGCACAACTATCAGAGCATATATATGAGTTGTAACCGATGTGAGAGAACAATCGATATACGATGGTACCTCAGAATTTAAGATTTTTTTGGTTATCATGGAAGAAAATATAGTGGAGGATCAAAGGATTCTAGTTCTGGACTTATCCCTCCAGGACACCCTTGATAGATGGTGAGCTAGTCACGAAGCCTTGATTAAGAATTGGGAGGATATGAAACAAGCTATCCAATATAGATTTCAAGATACATAGCAACTGAAATCAGAGATGCGGACAGATTTCCAAGTTACGCAATTGTTCAATGGACAATTTGATCCTAAAACACATATTGAACAATGTGTGAAAGAGTGGAAAGTTGTGGAAGTACCATATTGTTTGTGGGTTCAAGTATTTCCCCATTCTCTAGGTTTGATTCCAAAATCTTGGTTCCTTCATGAAGAGACCAAAAGGAAGACCAACAACTAGAAAATGTTAGCAGACCAATTTTGCAAGGACTTCTCTTTTACAAGTAAGTACCCTGAGCCTAAGATAGTCCTGCAAAGAATAAAAAAAATCATTTTACCAATGCTGGTGAATGGATATCATACCCAGTGGTATGTGAAAAGAATAATTAAGTACTTCAGTCTAACCTTCTCCTAGACACGAAAAATACACCTATAGAATTCTATAATATTGAGAAAGATGTGTGAAACTTGGATGATTTCGAAGTACTGAGAAACTTATCCATTAAGGAAATAGAAGGAAGCAGAGAAATACAGAACACCATACCCAACCAGACTAATAGTTCTTACAACCATCCATTGAAGTTGGGAAAATTTAACACAAGAACTACAACGCAATCCAAGATATCTATGGTAGGATATTACTAGGATGAGCAACCTACCCAAGAAATACATAGCCTGTTGTGAGATTATGAGGACTTATTCCCAAAGACATTTTCATAGTTAAAAGGGATCAAAGGAGGTATGGGAGATATGAAAAATGAACTAAAACCAAGATAAAATATGGTAATGCATATACCATATCGTCTTAACTCTGGGGTGAAAGAGAAGGTTAAGAGGGAAATAAAGAATATGCTTGAGGCTGGAATTATTTTTCCATTTGAAGAAGCATAATGGGTTAGCCCCATAGTTATCCATAGTAAGAAAGGTATAGAGGACATTAGGGTATGTGTAGACTACAAAAGACTTAACTATTCCTATGTGCATGACCCTTTTCCCACACCTTTTACTCATGAGGTTCTAGAACAGGTTGCAGGGAAAGAATCTTACTCATTTACAGATGGATTTACCAAGTTAGAATTGTTGAAGAAGAAAAAAGGAAGACCACATTAATAATAGAATGTGGATCATTTGCATATAATGTGATGCCCTTCGGTCTAAAGAATTCCCCTGCAGTTTTTTCCCGGATTGTAATAACATCCTTCTAAGAATTTGTTAAAACAATTATAGAAGTTTATATGGATGATTGGACGGTATACATCCTCCTCATGGAACATGTATTGCTACTACATATAATGTTTGATAGATGTAGGGAATTGCAGGTATATTTGAACCTCAGGAAGTGTATCTTATGTGTGCCACATGGAAACATGTTAGGCCACATAGTATGCCGAGAAGGAGTTGTTAGAACCCTATATAATAGGGAATCATTGTTCTGAATAATATTTATCTTTTTCAGACATATGTGTTTTCTCAGGATGCATGGCGAAGGAGGCTGAAAGCACTCAACACTCACCAAGCAGAAAATGAATACCTGTGTGCGAGCTTCAAAGCGAGTTTCGGTGCATTTTAGCAAAAAATGGTGAATTGGTTTGAAATGGTAAAAGTTTAATTCTGGTGGGCAAATGCAAAATTGGTTTGTTTGCCAAAATTTGGTCCTTTTTAGCAAATTTGGCCCCTCGGCCTTTATGCAGAGTTTGTCTTGTTTATCAAAATTTAAATATTTTGCCAAATATTTTTCAGCAAAAAGTTATAATGGCCTAGGGCCAACCTCCGAATGCTCGACACCAAGGATAAGCGCTATTTCATGCACCAATAGCTAGCACACAAGCCAGCGCCGACACCAAACCCCAAAGCCCAAGCCTCGGGCTCACTTCATCGAAAGACTACATAACGGTTGGCTCTTATAATCACATAAACTTCAAATTACCATGTGAATGTGGGATATTTCCCACAGAGAATCAAAAAATATATAAAACGCAGCGTTTATAACCCTCTGCCAAGTGTTGAAACCAGTTTCAAGGTGTCGATTGCAGGGAGCCACGCATATGCATCAACAATAACACAAGTCAACCACCAAATCAAACAACATCCAAGCCAACACTCGAGCGCAAGGCACCAAGCACGAGACTCCAGCTCCACGCAACCTATTACACCCAATGCAACACACAAAGACACGGGTTACAACAACAAACATGCAGGACCAAGAATAGTGCCAAACACGAACATGGAGGCTCAACCAGTGAACGGAGTCTATCAAAAGAACGAACCCAGTGTTGCAATACCCATGCCCTCACATATGTCTGGAGCTGGACCTGGCTCATATACAAGGCCTGCACAGCCGCTACATCCCATGAAAATCCCTACAGTTGGAGGATTAGGTGGAGTGGTTGATAGAGGAATGAATGCTACCTCCAATCCATATGGTCATCTAGCTGTTGCCTCTTCCTATCAACCACCTCCCATGTATTCAAGCAGAGGACCAATTGCTAGAAATGAGGCTCCTGCAAGAATTATTCCTATTGTAGCATTGAATCCTTATCAAGGCCGATGGAAAATAAAGGTTAGATTCACTGCTAAGGGGGATCTTCGTCGCTATAACAATGCAAAAGGAGATGGAAAAGTTTTAGCTTTGATCTGCTAGACTTGGATCGTGGGGAAATACAAATAACATGTTTTAATGTTGTTGCTGATCAATTCAATGATCGGATAGAAAGTGGGAAAGTTTATATAATCTCGAAGGGAAGTTTAAAACCTACACGAAATTTTTTTAATCATCTAAAGAATTATTGGGAAATTTTCTTGGAGTCTACTTCAACAATAGAACCATGTTTGGAGGACGACAACTCAATACCAACGCAGAATTTCAATTTTATACCAATAAGTGAAGTTGAGAACATGGAAAAAAATTCAATGGAAGATGTCATTGGTGTTGTAATCTCAATTAATCCATCGAGTATAATCATGAGAAAGAATGGTACAGAGACTCAGAAAAGATCTCTTCAACTGAAGGACATGTTAGGTCGCAGTGTGGAGTTTACTATGTGGGGTGCCTTCTGCAATAAGAAAGGTCAACAGATTCAAGAGTCATGTGATTCTAGAGCCTTCCACCATCCTGGCTGTGAAAGCTGGACGGATTAGTGATTTTAGTGGAAAATTTTTGGGGACAATCTCCTCAAGCCAACTTGTTATAAACCTATACCTTCCATAGTCTCATCGATTGAGAGACTGGTTTGTGAAAGAGGAGACATACAGTGATGAACAATGGGTAAAGTCTACGGTCGTTAAAGCAGAAAGATTCGTTTATTCTTCTGAAAGTAGGATTTTATTGGATTTGATCAGTAAACTTTCTAGTGGAGAGTTTAGTAATATGACAGTGTCAACACCAAATCTGGGAACGAATGCTGGATCATACAGTGCAGGATATGGTGGAAGTGGTTTGGGCAGTAATTATGTCTCCAATGGGCTAGGTGCAAATCAATCTAGTGAAAATATTCCTGGCAGTTAGAGCACAAGTGGCATTTTTCCTTCATGGCATTCGAATTACAGTTGAGAAGACAACAATAAAATGATCACCTCCAGAATGCGATGGCAGCAAAGAGACAAGGTGGAAAAATATCCCAGTTTTCAGGCATCGTTTGAACCATCTGGCGAATGAGAAATTCAGTTACAGGGAACACATGGCAGGAGGTTATAGCACCGATCATCCAACTGGAAACCATTTACCCAACCACCTCAAGGCATTCGACTGCTGCCACATTTGTTCATTGTGATGTTGTAAGATTCCATTTTCCAGCGAACCTTAACAAACTCCATATGTCCATATAGCAGTTACCAAATCGAATTTCCTAGGATTTACAGTCTTGTTTGTTTTAGGAAATGATTACAGATGTCATGCATGATTGTAACTATTTTTCTATGTTTAGAAAGAAGATTTATGGAGGACTGAGAGTTTTTTATTATTTATATAGATGTAAAAGACTAACAGAGGGTTCGACTGGGCAGAGCAGGAGAGGGTCGACCTGTGTGAGGTTTTCGACCTGAATTTTTCAATTTTCTTTGCTGAAGTTGAGGTCTGTGCTTGGCCAGAAATCTTTTTTCTGTAATCCTTTAATGATCGATTAGTAATGGGATTGTTTTTCATAGGATTCTTGTGTGGATGTATTGGTGGTGTTTTTCCCCAGTTAAAGTGTTTTCATGTCATCTTTACAATTGTTTTTTCAGTTCTTATTGTCAGAAGTAAGTACACAGAGAAAAATTTATCAGCAGATACTCTGCATCTGTCCTTTTGACAATCTTTATGTTATTCATCTAAAGAGCTCAGTCAAGGAATTCTTAACTACTCCTTTGCTTGGTTTTTTCCTCTCTTATTTCTTCCTCAAATCAATACCATTAAAACTCAACTCAATCCAATATTGCCGCTACCTTGCCCTGTGAAAGAGATTTGTCCAGATCTGAGATGTGAATCACATTTTTAAAGCGCAGACCCAATTTTCCCAATGGACCTCCTTGATGTCCCAAACTAACCATTTAAAAATCAAAAACTCTATATTTTCATTGCTTTCATAGCTAGCCTAAAACCCATCCCTTACAAACCAAGTTAAATCTAAAAGAGAGATCCCTCTCTGAGTCTTGGAGGGCTAGATCCAAGACTTGAAGTGGTTCGAGGTTGCCTCTGTGATTTCCTCTGCAGCCTTAGGCAAATTACAGAGCGCTAACAGGAGTATTGGTATACCTAGCCAAAGTTGCAGTCATTGTGAAAATTCCACCTCCTATGAGCACTAAAAAATTGCACTCCACGCTAGGGCACACATGGTACTATCGTAGGTTTATCACAAGGTATACAAACATTAGTACACCCCTGGAAAATCTACTAAAGAATTCGGAAGTGTTCCAGTTGTTACACATTATTTTAGTCACCCCAGTGATCCTTTTAAAACATGTGTTCATGTTCCCAAAAGATCCTTTCTTCATGAGAAAAGTGATTGGCTTTCTCTTCTCAAAAACCTTATTAAAGAAAATTGTCATAGGCTGCACTATATGCAAGGTGCAACAATTCCTAATCGCCACTCTCTGCCCTGAAACTAGTTTGCGACGTCATCGTAGGTTGTCCTATATCTAGGATGCAACGATGATGGAAGACTAAGAAAAGGTCAACCTTCAGGAAATTTATCGAAGGGGATCTTCTAGAAGGTGATGTGGCATCTGTATTGTTGGGATCCTACTCGCTTCTCTGATTTAGTGGGATCATCCTAATCTCTTCAACCATCTATCTTTCCTCTATATAAAGAAGGATTTCTCATGGAAAAGGATAAGTTTAATGAAGATTGAATAGGATAAGAATTGTGTGAGGATTTCTACTTCAATTGATGCTTGAGGGCTTCATTTTAGTTCATCAAGTTATTGTGGATTTTCTTCATGAATTTTGGATCAAGTTTGTGTGTTGGAGAAAAGGGCCAATGAAAGGGGACCTTGAAACATCAAGGTTGTTTGTTTGTATCCTCCACTTTTACTTAATATAATGTAGCGACATGTTTCTTTCCCATAAAACCATTCTCGTTTTATTGTACGATTCCATAATCACATGCATAAGTTTTCATTGATTATACTATTTTTTCTTTCACTTTGGTTGGTTTGTGTTCCCTTGTAGGTCCAATATCACAGAAGCACTGGAGTGGACCAATGACAACAAAGATACAGGGAAGTGATATTTACATGGTATGTCACTCATTTCTTGTTTGATAATAAATTCAATGATTAAATCTTACGGAAAGCATCATGTCCTGCTTTGTTTTGTTCTAGATCTAGGTGGATATAGGGAGATTAGTTTATGTCTACATTTACCGATTAGTCCAATAACAAAATTGGCGACCATACTGGGGATACGATTTTTTTTTTGGTTTTTTGCTGTCCATTTTCATTTAGCCTACCTCCTTTCATTTTAATCTAGTCTTTGAGTCTGTGGGTGATCCATCTAGACTCCCTGGGTCTAAAAGGTCATTTATATTCTTTGTCCTTTGTCCAATTTTTCCTTATTTACAAAGATCGTCGCACTGTACCCCATATACAGCCTGTAATGTTCCTTGATCATTGCATCCTTCCTATTTAATTCAGTGTGGAATCACCACATTTTGTCTCATAGCTAGCCTACGATGACCATACTTCGTCGCATTGTACCTTACTACTGAGCTGCGACATTTCCTATAGGATTTGTTGGTTTGGGCCTTTTTATCTTCTATCACCTAGTTTTTCTTTGATCACCTGGGATGAAATTTTGGTAGCATTATCTGATTGTTTTCTGAGTATAATACTTACTGTTGAATGGTGTTCAGAGATTGGAATTCTTTCTTTGTCATTTTGCAAGTTTTTTACTTCTTGATTTTTGTCAACAAGGATATAATCTCTGGATTTAGATCTGAGTGATTGATTGATAAAAATTCATTGATTTGATTAAAGTTTTGGATTGTTTTACATTTTCCATATTTCTTATTGATTGGAAAGATATTTTCGTTTCCATTTGGTGAAACACTTTCTTGTCATCTTCATTTTTATCTTCATTGAAAGTTTGATTTGGGGTAATTTGTTGAGTGTATCTATTTTCTTTGATTGTGTTTCTCCTTTATTCATTATACCTTTGATTTAATTTTGGAAAGGAAGAATTAAAGTCATCTATTATTTTTAGTAATCCCTCATCAAAACAATTTTGCATTCAATTTTTTTTTAAAGAGAGCAAATTGGGAAATTTCATAGCTTATGAATATTTGGAATTATGTTCATTTAAGAAAAAGAAATTGCATTTTGTAGCTTTCGTGCTTCCTAATAAATACCTTCTCCCTACTATAATTAGAGTTCATTGAACTGAAAGATTGCATCATTCATATTTTCTTGCATATTATTGGGTCAAGGTATCATATGACATTGGTTTCATTTCCATCTCCCTTTTGAGTAAACAACAACCTCTAAAACAATACATAATTTTAAAATTTATTAGTAACTTTTAATTTCTAGAAACTCTTCTCACGAACATTATCTAGGCTAGCGCTTTGGAATAGGTTGTAAGGCACACTCTCCAAAGCATAAAACACAATGTAGAATCTTGTGATAGGGAGTGTTCAAATCCATTTGCAACATTTTGTCCTGTGAAGCCCTTCTCACACAAGGGTCAAACCTGAGGTTGCATTAAGGCTGGCAGAGTTACTCACCCTGCTTTGTTGGTATTGGTGTAGATATTGTGCGTATTACGGGGGTCACTTGAAGGTATACCCAAAATTATGAGTGGAAGCCTTTCGATTTGATTTTGGGCTAGATACCCTTCCTTTGCACGTGGATCGAATTGTCGATTGTTTCCCCAAGCATCACTATTGTACTTGGTAACCTTAGTAGCCTATCTATTTAGGGTCTTACATGAGGTGACTGTAGAGGGGAAAGTCTTAACGGTACCTGGAACCGACGTTGGCCAAACTCACTCGGGCTCCTTGGACGATATACCCATGATTATGTGTGGGATCTTACACCAGGGTGTATGTCTGTTAAGGAGGTTGTCAATGTAACTTTTCCACCCACTCTATCCTAGCCCCTTCTTGTCTTGACTTCATGATGTTGGATTTCATCACAAACTAATGACTTCGAAATAAGAAGGTTTTTTTGCTTGGTTTTCTTTCTAGATTTAATTAGCAAGTGCTATTTGTTTCTGTAGTTGGCCATATATTTTTTCCGTAAAATATTTGGTTCGACCAACATTGACCCTCCACGTCGTTCACGTAGGATGCAAGGGATGCCCCTGGAAGATATAGAAGGTTACCTTCGTTTGCTTCCTAATTCACCAAAGGGATCTCCTAAGCAGAGAGCAGTCCATGATAACATAACCTCACAACTGGAAAGTTCCAACTCTTTATAAGATTTCTGAAATATTTTTTATTCTCTAGAGGCTTTTCGACTTCCTCCAACTCCATTACCATATACTGGATATGAGAGACATATTCTATGAATGAATTCATCAAGAAAACTTGTTGTTGAAACTTCTGGAAGAATGACTAGACCTCATACAGGCCCTAGACTAGAGAATCCCCCTCTTTCTAGTGACGTATTTAGAACCCCGCCTCGCACTATGTGGAAGATTTATGACAACTTAGGGGCAAGTCCTAATTCACCTATAATATCACAATTGCCTGAAATGTTTGTTACCTACACGGTACCCTTAGACCACTTTTCTGGTACAACCAGCAATATCACCATCATTCTAGACACACAGTCATTTGGTCCTAGCTTGACATTTTCTCTCCATATGGCCCATTCTACTATGGCTTCACACCCTATGACCATTCCTACTAGGAATTTGGTGGTTAATCAATCTCTCATTAGAACACAACTTCCATATAGACCTATCCCATCACTTCCCCCTAGGTATCATTCTTTGAATACTTCCATCACCATCCGTACCTAAAATACATCCAGAGGGAAAATATTTTTTGTTTCTCCTAGGTATAGTGTTGTTGCTACTTTTTTTCCGCACCTACCTGGAACCCTTTCGTAGGTTCATACATACCTCTTCCACCTTTGTTTGGAGGGGATAATTATCTCGTCCCTAGTGAGTCCAACCCACTTGGGGGCACTGATCCGTTTATCACTTCTGGTTTTAAGATTCCTTTTGGAGGACAATCCCAGACTAGGGAAGAAACTTAATTTGGGGCACAACCTCTAGTCAGGTGGCAACCCCATATTGGTGTACAATATCAATCTGGGACCCAACCTTCATTCGGGGGGCAACCCCAAGTTGGCACCCATAATCCGGTTTATGGGAAAACTACACCTGTACCTTGGATTTTTTATCTGTAAGGAATTTCACAATTGTTCGAGGGGAAAAATTCTCAAGTTAACTCCTTTGTACCTGCCAATATCGGCCAACCATATCCAGGTTCCCTAAATCCTACTTGGGGTCCAAAATCCCAGTCGATTGTTCCTTCCCAAGGAGACACTCCCAATCAACCCAACCCTGCAGGCTAGATGCCTCAAAACCCTTCCCAACCGAATCTGTCAGGACTGTCTACTTACATGAAGACTGCTTATGGTCCTACTGGCATACCAACAAGACTTCCTCCCCAAATTCACTAGTATCCTCAAGTGAATGGGAAATTTCCTTTTCTATCCACTTTGGATTTACTCGACTTATCTAGGATATTGAATGATCCTATCTTACATTCTCCCCATTTGGCCCGTCATACCGGCCAAATTACCGTTCGACATTCCCAAGTTTGACGGTTGACCGAGAGAATATACAAACAATCATGTTATGAATTTTCACCTTTGGTGTTCATCCAACTCATTGATGGACGACTCCATTAGGTTAAGTCTCTTCCAGTGAACTCTCATCGATTTGGCAACAAAATGGTACATAGAGTTACTGCGTGGATTCTTTCATGAATTTAATACCCTAGCCATGGATTTCCTCACGCATTATCAATTTCCAATTCGTTATGAGATAGGAACCAAAATTTTGAGTTCGTTTAAGAAATCTTTTGCCACTCATATTTCTAATCACATTCATGAATGGAGAAGAACATGACGTTTGATCAAAATCAACCTTCCGAATCAGTTATTGGTTGAGTGGTTCACCAAATCACTCATCAGTAAAATCACATGTGATGTTTCCATGGGTGGAGTTGTCACTGAAGAGAAGTCGATTAGTCATTCTCAGTACCTAGATCTCATTTATTCACAAGAGATCACACTTTACGACTTGATCCCTGACGCTCCTCTCCCTTCTACCACCCATACCTCAAAAACCTCGACATCTTCTCATGTTGTCGATGGTGTGATTGGAACCTTTCATGTTGATGCTCAATCCACACATGCACCTCACACCAACACCAAATCTAATGCTTTTAATGTTCAACATGCTTTGACTCCTACTCCTTCCACCAATAAAACTTTTGAGGTTAATTTAGTTCAGTCTACCTTTGCTGGTAAAAATAAATCTAAAAAAGGAAAGGTAAGAACAAGGAGGATAAAAATAATAACCCTCAATCCGAAAAATGAAAAATGCAACCTGCTAATTATAAGGATAAGCGTAAACCTCAACATCCTTGCCTTATTTGTGGTGATGATCACTACATGAAAAATTGTCTAAGACATGCTGAGGTCACTAAGATCATTCAAGGGACTAAGAATCCTCCCACACCTATTGTTTTGTCACAACCTTTCCCTTCTAAACAACAAGCCAAATTGGTCATTCATGAGAAACATGCTCCTTCCATTACTTCATATGTCCTTATGTCTACTGTTGATTCTAAAAAGAACGATGTTGCAATCACAACTCATGTCAAATATTACTCTCCTTCAAAGGAGAGAGTTGATGATTTTCCTTGGTTCAACTGCCTCCCTCAAATTCACCTCACAATGGTCCTCTTCATCCTAAATGACCAGGTATCAATACAGTTCTCCTCCCTCCTCCAAAGGGAATTGTTTGAAAGTCTACCTTTACTCCTCATGCATGTGCTACTCAAAACTATAGTATTGTAGAAGAACTTATGCAAGCACCCTCCGCGATGTTAGCTCTCAAATTCCTTCAAAGTTTTCCCACTCAATAGAAGGCATTGTTAAATGCCATTGGTGGAATTGATCCCATAGATACGAATTTGATAATATTTGACCTGGAAGATCATATTCCAAGGCTACCTCCTTAGTTAGCGTTTCAGATCCAAGTTATTGTAGAGAAAAAAAATATATGTAGAACCGTTATTGATGAGGGAGCCTCGACGTGCATTATGTATATTACTTGTTGAAAATCCATTGGCTCTCCTACCGTCACTGAATTACACAATACACTTAAGGTCTTCAATGGTTTTGGTTTTAAACCCTACGGTGTTCTTCCCTCATTGTCTATTATGTTGGAAGGAAAATCGGTCAATGTTGAGGTCTAGGTCTTTGATGCGCCTCTTGACTATAACCTCTTACTTGGTCATAGCTGGATTGATTCCATGTGTGAAGTTTTGTTTACCCTTTTCCATGTGTTACATTTCCCACACCAAGGAAAGGTCATTACTATTGACCAACTGGCCTTTTTTAATTCTGATTCTTGTACTAGAAACATACCCTTTACCTCAAAGACACCTCCTGGGTACGAGAATGTTGGCATGGGTCTTCTGAAATCTTCAACTTTGATGGGTACCTTCCCAATCCAACCACCCAATATTCCACCTCCTTTTGTCGCCTCGATCAACATGATTTCCACCTCTATTCATGAAACCCCCATGTCTCATAACTCGTGGATAGTACCTCACACTGGTGATTATCTTCACTATGGTGAACAAATTCCCTTAAGCCCAGTTGAACCCTCTTATCAAGCCATTCAATCGACAACCCCTTCTACTCCCTCTCTCTGTGACTCATCTACCAATCTGTTTCAAGTGATATTTCCTACCGATGAGAATATCATGTCAGTTATGTCCATGGAAGACACCCCATGGGATGATGAACATCATCGTTCCATTCTCTTCCTATAGTAGCACAGCATAGAGAGTTACCAACAGATTTTGACTCCATCGACCATTGTTGTGATTTCCTTTGTTCCCGAGTCAACACACAACGTGCTATATGAAGGCAACTTGAGTAGCATTTCACCCACCGTTCCTCTTGAGATATCCATTAAATGTGGAGTCATCGAAAATGTTCACATCAGAGCCTCATGTTCCATTGATGAGGTCATCACTTATGAAGCCCTTTTTTAACAATTTTGTGGCATTTTTTCCTGGATCTATGAAGAGATGATGAGTATTGATCCCGATATCGTTGTGCATGAAATTAATATCTACCTGGATGCTAAAGCCATCTAGCAGAGATTTCACCCAGTCCACCCTCATAAAGCTATGGCTATCAAGCTTGAAGTTGAAAAACTTCTTAAGGCTGGCTTTATGTATCCTATGGCTTTAACTGATTGGGTATCCAATCTGGTTTTGGTAAATAAGAAACAAGGCATGATCCATGTATGTGTCGATTATAGGGATATAAATAAAGATTGTCCTAAGGAAAATTATCTAACCCACTTCGTTGACTAGATCGTCAACGATTGTGCCGGGAGCGAAATATTCTCCTTAATGGACGATTTCTCCAACTATAATCAGATTAATATTTTTCCTACGGATCAACACAAGACTGCTTTCATTTGTCCTTGGGGTACCTATGCCTACTGAAAACTGCCTTTTGGTTTGAAGAACGCTGGTGTGAAGTTTCAATGCGCCATGTCTTATTCTTTTCATGATATCAAGAACATCGTACAACTGTATCTCGATTATCTACTTGTGCATTCCATGCGTCGCCAAGATCACCTGGCCCATATCTGAGCCATTTTCCTTCATTGTCATTACTATCATATATGTTTGAACCCACACAAATGTGTTTTTTGTTTGAATTTCGACCGACTTATGGGTTTTATTGTGTCACTTCATGGAATTAGGGTGGACCCCTTGAAGGTTGAGCCTCTCCTTACTCTACGTCCTCCTTCCACACTATGCCAGCTTCAAAGTTTGCAAGGGAAGGAAAATGTTTTGCATCGATTGATTCCAAATTACGTTGAGTTAACACAAGGGTTTACTCGAGTGTTGAATAAAGGTTACAAGTTTGTATGGGACGATACTACCAATAAAGCCTTCAAAGATTTGAAACTTTCCTTAACCAGTCCGCCACTACTTTTCCCATCAGATTATAGTCAAGACTATTTCCTCTACCTCATCGCTTCAGACTCTACCATTTCCATGCTTTTTTTCCAAGAATATGATTCGCACGACGAACATGTAATTTACTATTTGAGTCAGAGTCTCACGACCATCGAAGCTAAATACCTACATGTGGGGAAATTGGCCTTGGCAGCTGTTCAAATTGTCCAATGTTTTCATCATTATATCTTATTAGGCAAGACCACTATTATTTATGATTTCAAACCCATGTAACACATCCTCACTTGAAAATTGTTGGGGGGAAAGTACTCCAAATGGATAGTGATTCTCTGAGAGTTTGACTTAGAATTCGAATGCGCTAAGTCTAAGAATTCTTTGTTTTTTTCCGAATTGATTTGTGACCTTCCCTCAATTGAGACAACAAATGTGGCAGAGGATTCATTACCCAAAAAATCCCTTTTTCTGATCAGTTCTGATGATGTTTTTTATGGACATATTATCATCTATCTCTAGAATCAAACTTTCCAGCCTGACCTTTCTAGTACGGACCATCGTCGTATACCATATCAAGCCCGTCAATTCATAATTATCGATGACACTCTTTATCATTGTGCTGTCGACACTATTTTCTGACAATGTCTCACCTATGATGAGGCTGAGAAATCTTTGAATGACTATCACTCTGGAGCATGTGGCATTCATATGTCTCGGTAAGCCACTGCCCAAAAGATCTTGCGAGAAGGGTATTTTTGGCCCTCACTTTTCAAGGATTGCATTATGGCTATCCAAAAATGCCATGCTTTCCAAACTTATAACAATAAAATAAGATCTTCTCCTATTCCTTTACACCCTATAGTTTCCATTGGTCCCTTTGCAAAAAGGGGCATCGAATTCATGACATGTAACCCTCACTCGGACGGGGGGCATGGATACATCATTTTAGTGGTGGATTATTTCACTAAATGGGCTGACGGGATGTCTACATTTGACAACGTCGGGAAAACTACTGCTTTTTTCATATTCAATCATATCATCACTAGGTTTGGTCTCCAACAACCTATCGTTACTGATCACAGTAGTCATTTTTGAAATTTCATAATGTCTGAACTTACTGAAAAGTTGGGTCTTTGGCATGGAAACTCAACCCCCTATTATCCACAGGCCAATGGCTAGGTTGAAGAGATAAACAAAGTCCTCATTACTATGCTTCGATGGATGATAGGAATTCATAAGACAAGTTGGCACACAATGTTGTTTTCATCATTATGGGCCTACCGGGCATTCGTCAAGTCTGCCACTGGGTTCATACCTTTCTAGTTAGTTTATGGTATTGAATTTGTTTTTCCGATTGAATGTGAGATACCATCTTTGAAACTATTTGTTGAACTTCTCCCAAGCACCTCTTCTGAAAAGGAACATCTATTGTACCTACTGTAATTAGATGAAACCCATCGTGATGCAACCCTGGTTATTGAGACTTAGAAAAATTGTGTTAAATCCCAATACGACAAACATGTTAAGCCACATATTTTTTTTGAAGTTTGACGCAGATCCCCCTACCCTCGGGTTGAGGTCCACTCGAGATCTTTAGTACAACCATGCTGAGGGTTAACCGACCCCTTCGTTTAAGCTACAAAGGAATTCATATTTTAGGGTTTCATGATACCTAATGTCGATCTCCTTGACTCTTCCACTTGTCGAAACCCGAAATGCCAATATGTCGAAACCTTTGACCACGTTCTACTCCTGTATCGGGCTTTTCGCCTTTTCGGGGTTTCAGCTTCGCAATTTCGCAAATCCTGTTGTTGAGGTCCTTGACCTTTCCACCTGTCGAAACCCGAAATGTCGATATTCCTGAAATTCTTGGCCACATCCTCCTACACAGCTGTATCGCATTTCGCGACTTCAGGAGTTCTGAAACAAGGAATCCTGACCTCTTGTCTTCACAACTTCCAAAATGTTGAAACCCAAAATGTTCAGCAAAAGGATGGCTTCTATTGGAACTTTTTCCCCTTTTGGGGGTTTCAGGCTTTGTAATTTCGTGAGTCTTGATGCAAAGCTTCCATCTCCCTAACCTCCACAAACCCCGAAACTCCGAAATGATATCTCCCATGAGATCAACGGCTATAAGCCTCCCTTCGATTTGATGGCCCCTGTGATTTTGGACTTTTGGGTACGAGGAGTCCAAGACTCTCAATCCCAGAACACTGTCCTCTCGGGTTACCGAACCCCAAAACACCGAATTGTCTAAACGCCACTTCACGCTATTTCACATCTCGCAATTTCGGGGGTTCTCATGTGAAATGCCTGAATTCTTGTCAACAGGAATGCCAAGATCCCAATTCCCGAAATGCCAAAAAATATCCCACCGTGATTTTAGATTTTGGGATTTCCTTCCCCCTGCATCCTGATCACATGACCTCAGGACCTCCGAAACCCTGAAGTCTGAGGTTCCAAAATTCTGACCTTGTCCCTCTTCCTTTATACACGAAACTTCTTTTGCATTTTGGGGATTCGATCAACCAAAGGTTTTGGCTTGCACTGCGGACTTACAAACTCCGAATCCCCAAAATGATCTGAAAACTCCAACAGATCAAGATCAATGGCCCACGTTGATTCTGGGTACCAAAGTGATGGGTTAGTCTACCCCTATCCACCTTGTACCTTCTGTAGATCCTACGGTCCTCGTTGTTTTGTGAGTTCTCCTCGGAGAATTCTAACCATTCAATTTCTTCCCTCTAAATCCTCTAAGGGAACTTAGCCATCTGCACTAAGATTTTCTCCTTATCTTCTCTTGGATACTTCAAAAATGCCACTCCTCCTGAGCTTTCTTGCAACTTTGAGTCCCCATAAGACTCATGCACGCACTCCTTGCGGCAATCCTTCAAATATTTCTAAGTATTTGAATCTCTCGACTCTGTGCAACTCCTTTGCAGTAGTAGTCCTTCAACTCTCTACCTTAGTTGGTAAGTTCTAAGGTCTTGACCAGCCTATGCACACCTTGCACAGCTTATGTGCTTGTCTTTCACTTCTAATGCAAACAACGGTATCCCTCCTGAGCTTTCAGAGATAACTTTGAACCTTCGTCAATGCACTCCTTGCAAACGTTTCACTGCACTTATTGCAGGAATTCTCACTCAGGATGAGAAAYAATTGAAACTCATTTCCTCACTCTCTCAGACTTCAAACATCCAACTTGAAAACATACATTCACATACAACATAATAGAAAATGCATGGTAGAGAGAATAAAACAACTKTAAGAAGACCATTCACCATGTGCAAACAGAAAACATCATAACACCATGAATCTGAATTAAGGCTTCATATATTAATTCAAAGCTCTTGTACATGAGTTCTTCTTCTCAACTCTCTCTTCTCTTGCTCTATGCTAATTCTACAATGATCTAATTCTGAATCATACAAAGATACAAAGATGAGGGTGTCTATAGTCATTTTCCCTCCTGTTCCTAAAACTATCTAATTTGGAATTTTAAATCTACCTACTTTCATTAACTATGGATAAATGCCTCTACGTTCTACAGGTGAGAGCGAATCGCTCATGATCTGTTTACAATATGCAAGTATGCTTTCTTTTAACCATTACATTAATTCTTCTAAAACATTTCCAAAATGTCTAAAATGTATGTTGCACTTTCCAGCTATCTTATGCCTTCATGCTCGCTTGGCTGGCTGCTTGCAATGCTCCTGCATCATACTGTCTGGCTTGAAAATTTTCATGAAATCCTATTCATGAGCTCTTGCATGGTCTATCCATGCTTCTGAATTTCTTCTTCATCCTCCCAACTAGCATCTTCAACTGTATGTCCCATCCATTTGACCAAGTATTCAAAATACTCTGTATTATATTTTCCATCTGTGGCTTTGCAGCTACAGGCATTTTGTTAGTCCACTGAACCTTTGTCTGTTCACTGTCTGCTCCTACTTTCATCTTTGTAAGGTTACAAATCTGAGATATTGAATATCGGTGAAATTTCAATCCCATCGGGTAATTTGATCTCATATGCGTTTGCCCCAAATTTCTTCATGACCCTGCATGGTCCAATCTTCTTCATTTTCAGTTTTTTATATGTTCCCCTTGGGAACCTCTCCTTCCTCATATGTGCAAGAAATAGATCACCAACTTGAAACTGAAGTTCTCACCTATGTTGATCTGCTCTGCGCTTGTATTCTTGACTCGAATTTTGCAATCGTTCCTTAACTCAGCTTTGAAGCTCCTTCATTGCTTCTGCAAAGTCCTCTGCACTAGCACTTCTGAATTCAATTTGTTCCATATCTCTTAATTCATATAATCCCCTTGGCTGCATACCATATACAATTTGTAATGGACTCTTCCCTGTGATTCTATTGATCGAGTCATTATAAGAAAATTTCTCCTCTGGCAGAATGTGATCCCATTGACTATGGCGTTCAGTCACTAGGCTCCTCAGTAAATCTCCCAAGATTATGTTCACAACTTTTGTTTCCCATCCATATGAGGATGATAAGCTGAGCTAAATGACAAAATTGTTCCCAACTTCTTCCATAAAGTCCTCCAAAAATGTCCCACAAACTTGGTATCTCGATCTGAAATAATACTCCTTGGTAAGCCATGAAGTCTGACGACTTCTTTGAAAAACAGGTTCAAAATATGTGTTGCATCGCTGGTTTTATGACATGGTATAAAATGTACCATCTTTGAAAATATGTCTACCACCACAAAGATTGAATCAAATCCTCTTTGCATTCTTGGAATCCCCAATATAAAATCCATGCTCACTGCATCCCATGGCCTCTCTGGTATGGGTAATGGTTGGTATAACCCTATGTTTTTCCTTTTTCCCTTTGTGTGCTGACAAATTCTACATCTGTCCACAAATATTTTGACATATGTCCTCATCCCTAGCCAGAAATATGCATCACTCAACTTTGAGAATGTTTTGTCATGACCAAAATGTTCGACCAATCCTCCACTATGTTTTTCTTTCAACAGATTCTCCCTCATGGAGCATTTTGGAATACATAACGGATTTCCCCTGAATAATAATCCATCTTGGATCATATATTTGGTCCATTGGCTTCTTTCCCTGAGAATTGAATTCTCAGACACCTCGTACGCTTCCCAAAAATCTGGGTCATCCTTGTACATTTCTTTGAGGTTATCAAAACCCAAAGTTTTGACTCTAAATTCCTGCATCAGCAAACATTTCCTTCTCAAAGCATCAACAACTTTGTTAGCAGTTCCAGAAATATGTTTAATTACAAAAGTAAAATTATGCATGTATTCAACCCATTTTGCATGATTTTGGTTCAACTTTTATTGTTGAGTCACGAATTGCAAAGCGTGATTATCGTTGTACAAAACAACCTCTTTAGGGACCAAATAATGTCTCCATTTCTTCAGTGTTGTATGACTGCATAAAATTCTTTGTCATATGTTGAATATTTAATATTTGCTTCATTCAATTTTTCACTAAAGTATGCGACCGACCTGTCATCTTGGCTCAAGATTGCTCCAATTGCAAATCCACTAGCGTCACACTTGACCTGAAATGTCTTACTGAAATCTGGCAGCACCAGAATCGGTTGTTCAGTAATCCTATTTTTCAACACATTGAAACTTTTCTCTGCTTCTTCTATCTAGTGAAACAATTTGTGTCTTTTCTTCACCGTGTCCATCATCGGTGCGCTAATTCCACTAAAATTTCTAATGAATTTCCTGTAGAAACTAGACAATCCATGAAAGCTTCTAACTTCAAATATACTCTTCGACAATGACCAATTCTTAATCACCTCTACCTTATCCGGATCCATTTTTAGCTCATTTGCAGAGATAACAAAACCCAAATAAATGAGTTTTGTCCTCATAAATGTTGATTTCTTCATATTTATCAGCAACTTCTCTTGTTGTAATCTCCTCATCATTGTAGCTAAATGCTTTAAATGCTCTGTTTTTGTCTTGATGAAAATTAATATTTCGTCAAGATATACAATGATGAACTTTCCTATGAAATCCTTCAGGACTTCATTCATCAATCTCTTGAAAGTATTGGTCGCATTTGTTAAGTCAAATGGCATAACAATCCATTCATACAGCCCCTCATTCATCTTGAATGTTGTCTTCCATTCATCACCTTCTCTCATACAAATTTGATGATATCCTCTTTTCAAATAAATCTTTGAAAAAAAATTTGCTCCACTCAAGCAATCCATCAAATCATCCATCCTTGGCAAAGGAAATCTATACTTGATGGTAATCTTATTGATTTCCCTCGAGTCTGTGCACATCCTCCAACCTCCATCTTTCTTTGGGTTGAGCACTATTGGAACAACACATGGACTCAATTTCTCTCTAATCAACCCTTTGTCCATTAAATCCTGGATCTGTCTCTTGACTTCTTCATTCTCCTATGGTGTGAATCTATATGTTGCTTTGTTTGGTAAACTAGCTCTAGGTATAAGATCAATATGATGGCTTATACTTCTGATAGGTGGCAATGAACGAGGTAGTTCATCCACTACTATATCATCAAATTATTCGAGTAACTCCTATATTTCCTCTAGCAAATCATCCACTCTTGTACTGGTTAAAACAATTCTAGGCTTCTTGACCACAATAAATTGTGTATCTTCCTTCTTCTTAACCTCCTTAAGAAGTTCCTTCCCACTCATGAGAAGTATAGTGTTATTTACCTCAGGTTTTACTTCTTTATCCTTAATCAGCAACAACATGTGAGTTCTCCCATTCTTCTCTAGGGTGTATGTGTTCTTTCTCCCATCATGAATCACATTCCTGTCATATTGCCATGATCTACCCAGCAATAGATGAAAAACATCCATGGGAATAACATCACATAGTATTTCATCCTTATATCCTTCTATTTTAAATTCAACTAAACATTGTTTAGTGACATTTACCTGATGTCCTTTTTGTAGCCACAAAACTTTGTATGGGCTTGGATGTTCAATAGTCTCCAGATCCATCTTTTCTACCATCTCTGTAGATACAAAATTGTCTGTGCTACCACTGCCCACTATAACCTTGCATACCCTGTCTTTGGTCTTCCAGGTAGTCCGAAAAAGTCTATTCCTTTGGACTAGGTTCTTTGCCTCCTTCTCTGGCATTAAGAGAAATTTCCTCATCATCAGTGATCTTCCGCCCTCAGCATCTTCTACCTCAACATTCCATCCTTGTGCTTCGACAATGTGAGTTTCACCTCCTTCTTTCTTTCTATCAAGACATTCATAGGATTTATGTCCATTTTTTCCACAGGTAAAAAAATTCACTTCACCACCCTTGCCTCTTCCTCTTCCTCTGGTACAAGGAAAAGTATTTCTATCAGCATATTGTTCTCTCTCTGAGCTTCCCCCTCTCTCAGTTTGATTTTGAGGTTTCTTCCACCCTTCTTTAGTTTTTTTATTTCTATCTTGGGGAATTGTTTTTCCTCTGGCTTGAATTTTTCCTCTGCCTCTTTGACCTTGCTTTCGGCTCAGCTTCTCTTCATCTTTCAGAGCCATCTAATAAGCATCCTCTACATTCTGAAGGGTCATCATGCTCATCTCGTCCTGTATGTCATATTGTAGACCATTCATGTACCTGGCAACCTTTTCATCATCACTTTCCCGATGACCTACTCTAATGTTTATCTTGTAGAGCTCTTCAGTATATTCTTCCACTTTCATCAACTTCCGTCTCAAGTTCTGCATTCTCCGAAACAAAGTAATTTGATAATCCTTTTGTATGAATTTTTCCTTCATCTTTGCAACCATTCTATCACAACTTTTGATTTTCTGCTTGCCTTTGTAGAATTTGTCAGCCTGCAGTTCATCCCACCATAATGGTGCATGCCCTTTAAGTCTAGTGACAACGTGCTTGACCTTCTTGTCTTCCTCAACATCCTCATAGTCAAAATATTTATCCAAAGATCTAATCCAGTCTAGAATCTCTTCAACATCTAGGTTTCCCTCATACATGGGAATCTCCATTTTTGCTCTGGCACCTATCCTTGCAACAACCCTGAATAGGCATTCATCTGCAACATCCTTGACTGCAACTTCTTATCGCTCGTTTCCAGCTTCATTTTCACTTTCAGCCTCACTTACATCCCCAGCATTGACTGTGCACCTCTGTGTTGTCTCTATGGCATGAATCCTAGCACGTAGTTCGTGCATTTCTCTTTCCACTGCTAGATCAGGCATTGGTCTCTCTCTTCTTCTCGGCGGCATGGCTGAGAAATTTCTCTTTTCTCTACTACAGAAAGCAAAGAAATTGTTTTGTGCTCTGATACAACTTGACGTAGATCCCCCTTCCCTCAGGCCGAGATCCACTCAGGATATTCACTACAACCACGTAGAGGGTTAACCGACCCCTTCATTTAATCCATAAAGGACTTCGGATTTCAGGGTTTCACGATCCCTAATGTCTAGCTCCTCGACTCTTCCACTTGTTGAAACATGAAATGTCGATACGTCGAAACCTCTGACCACATTCTGCTCCTGTATCGGGGTTTCCTCATTTTTTGGGGTTTCGGAATTCATGATTTCACAAATCCTATTGTTGAGGTCCTTGACATTTCCACCTTCCAAAACCTGAAATGCCGATATTTTTGAAATTCTTGGCCGCGTCCTCCTACATAGTTGTATCACGTTTCATGACTTCGGGATTTCTAGAACAAGGAATCCTGACCTCTTGTCTTCACAATTGTCTAAATGCCGAAACCCAAAATGTTCAGCAAAAGGCTGGCTTCTATCATAACTTTTTCCCCTTTTCGGGGTTTTAGGCTTCGCAATTTCGTGAGTCCTGCTGCAAAGCTTCCAGCTCCCTAACCTCCACAAACCCCTAAACTTTGAAATGATATCTCCCACGAGATCAACAACTATAAGCCTCCCTTCGATCCGACGACCTGCATGATTTTGGACTTTCGGGTATCGGGAGTCCAAGACTCTCGATCCCAGAACACTGTCCTCTCGGGTTCCCGAAACCCAAAAACCGAAACACTAAATTGCCAAAATGCCACTTCATGCTATTTCACATCTCACAATTTTGGGGGTTCTCATGTGAAATGCCCGAATTCTTGTCAACGGGAATGATGAAATCCCGATTCTCGAAATGCCAAAAAATATCCTACCGCGATTTCAGATTTCAGGCTTTCCTTCCCCCTGTGTCCTGATCACATGACCTCAGGACCTTTGAAACCTTGAATTCCAAAGTTCTAAAATTCTGACCTCATCAATCTTCCTTTATACATGAAACTCCTTTTGCATTTCAGGGATTTGATCAACCAAAGGTTTTGTCTTGCACTTCGGACTTAACTCTGAATCCCCGAAATGATCTGATAACTCCAACAGATCAAGATCAACGACCCACGTTGATTTTGGGTACCAAAGTGATGGGTTATTCTTCCCTTATCCACCTTGCAGCTTCTATAGATCCTACGATCCTCGTTGTTTCATGAGTTCTCCTCGGAGAATTTGATCGTTCAATTTCTTCCCTCTAAAGCCTCTAAGGGAACTTAGCCTTATGCACTAAGATTTTCTCCTTATCTTGTCTTGAATACTTCGAAAATGCCACTCCTCTTGAGCTTTCTTTCCACTTCAAGTCCCCAGAAGACTCCTGTACGCAGTCCTTGTGACAATATTTCAAATATTTCTAAGTATTTGAATCTCTCGACACTGTGCAACTCCTCTGCAGCAGTAGTCCTTCAACTCTCTACCTTAGTTGGTAAGTTCTATGGTCTCGACCATCCTGTGCACACCTTGCATGACTTCTATGCTTTTCTTGCACTTCTAATGAGAACAACAATATCCCTCCTAAGATTTTAGAGATAACTATGAACCTTCGTCAACGCACTCCTTATAGACATTTCACTGCACTTCTTGCAGGAATTCTCACTCAGGATGAGAAACAATTGAAACTCATTTCCTCACTCTCTCAGACTTCAAACATCCAACTTGAAAACATACATTCACATACAACATAATAGMAAATGCATGGCAGAGAGTATAAAACAACTGTAAGCAGACCATTCAACATGTGTAAACARAAAACATCATAACACCATGAATTTGAATTAAAGATTCATATATTAATTCAAATCTCATGTACAAGAGTTCTTATTTTCAACTCTCCGCTACAACTCTCTCTTCTTTTGCTCTATGCTAATGCTACAATGATCTAATTCTGAATGATACAAAGATAGGGTGTCTATAGTTGTTTTCCCTCCTGTTCCTAAAACTGTCTAATATGGAATTTTAAATCTACCTACTTTCATTAACTATGCATAAATGCCTCTATGTTCTACAGATAAGAGCGAATCGCTCATGATATATTTACAATACGCAAGTAAGCTTTCTTTTAACCAGTACATTAATGATTCAAAAACATTTCCAAAACGTGTAAAATGTATGTTACACTTTCCAGCTATCTTCTTCCTTCATGCTCTCTTGGCTGGCTGCTTTCGATGCTCCTGCATCAAAGGTGATCTAGTTGTCCTCCATGAACAAGATCGTGTTTTACTAGTGGCCAGAAAATTCAAGGCTATGTGGCGAGGCCCTTATATTGTCAAATGAGTGTTGGAGAAGGGAGCTTATGAGTTAGTGGATTATGATGGCATTCCTTTGAGTGAACCCATAAATGGGATTTACTTGAAGAAGTACTATGCTTAAGTCATTTTTGCATGAGTGCTTGTATTTTTACTGTATCACACTCTTGTGTGCTACTTTTGTTTTCTTTTTTGTTGTTTGGTTTCGACCCCCAACTGATTACCTTGCATTGTTCTTGGTTTCTAGATGTCGATTTCTTTGCTGCCCTACATTGGCTTCGCTGATGGCGCTAGTCGTAGTACTCAAAACTTAGCATCTTATTCTTGGGAAATCTACGCACCTACGAATGAATTAATCTGTCTACACGGTGTTTTCCTTGGTCATGGAACTAACAATATCATGGAATACAGTGCATTCATCAAATTTTTGACCTATGTTGTTTCACTTTGAATCTGTCATCTTGTTGTAGAAATTGATTCGCAGTTAGTAGTACTACAATTGAGTAATGTCTATGCTATCCTAAGTTCTACTTGGTAAAGGGTTTATTTACGAATTCGCCTCTTGGAGCATCATTTTGATTACATTGAATATCAACACATTCCTAGATGTATAAATAGATTAACATATGCATTAGCTAATTATGTGTTAGACATTTGAGAAACTTATAAATCCAATCACATTTTGTATATAAAGCAGGTAAGCCGATAGAATCCTCATATATATATACCAATAAAAGTTTTACATAAAGTGTTTTTGTCTGAAGACCAAAATATCAAAAATGTGAAGCACATGGCTTCATATACAATATAACATCAAGGATGTTTCTCACGATAACATATGACTACCTTTGATACTCTACGGAGAAGTTGAGTGATAGAAGTAGACACACCCACTGTGTGGCACTGGTAATGTCTCGAGATCTCATCAATAGAGGTATATGGGACATCTACTGTCAACCCCTCCAAGTTTTTATCTATAGGCTCGTAGTCAGCAGCAGCTAATCCTGCTACTTCAAATCTCTCCCCTAGAATATGGATGGGGGATGAACCTAGAGGTTGATGAGGTTCCACATCTTCATTGTCAAAGAATTTTTTGATTAGTCATCGGATCAAGAACATAAAAAAAAATTCATATTTAAAATTACAAAAACATTATAAAGACAAAATGTACTTCTTACATAAGTTCCCCCACTGAGAACCTTCAGGACTAACTAAGTATGGATCACCTCTAAAGTCCAAGTCAGCGTATGTGTAGTCATCTACCATAATCATCTCATGCCTCAACCAATCGAAGAACATGTCATTATATTTGACGATAGGACCAGTCACATGCCAAGCCATGAGGTCACACCACCTCTTCATTCTTGTATCTTGTGGGGCCAATATGCCCCACTCCACCTGTAGGTGCAAGTGTGGAGCCCTCTCCAGGAAGAAGGACACCAAAATCGACCTGTATCTAAACTGTTTCAGGTCACCTTTCCTACACTTGGTCAACTATTTCCTCATGCTCTTGAGAACCCTGTCACACTAGTTAAATACCTGGGGCTCCATGCACTCCACTACGTATTGAAAGTAGCTCTGAATATCCCTATGAGGATATGCACTCCCTCCATACATGAGATGGTGAAAAGGATGGTCCATAGGGGTAAGTCTCGAACATCCCTAATAGTGACCTTGCCACTACGTCTCTCAGCCTCTGGTACACAATATTTCTGAATGTACACATTCATCGGTAGACTTCCACCCCTTCTACCTGTTAATGTCACACAGGACCCATAGCGAGACAGTCTTGTCAAAAAATAGATATCCTCGATATCTAGAGAGAGTATGTGGGCTCCCACATGGAATACCTACTGGTCAACATCCCACATGTGGACTAAATATTCGAGCAACCTCAATTGGGCCCTCATGCCCTAGATATTGAAGAATGTTAACAACCCATAATTTCGGAGGGAATTAAATGTTTCTGGGTCATTCTCGATGAAGTAGTCATCATCATCATGCTCTCTCTCCCTCCATTCCAACATTATGACCGTCAAAAACCTGCATTGGAACCATAAGAAGAGATTAGCATCTTTATTTTGCCTCCGTGGAAATTTGTATTGGCTAAACATCTCTTAAGAATTTTTTGAGCTGCGCATGTCACAGGAGAAGACATCCACACAATGTGGGATCACCGCAGGCCAGCTATAAGGTTGCTGGTGGTAACCTCTGCGTGAAAATACCCTCATGAATTCACCCAAACATAGAATTTTAACCAATACAAACAAAAATTAATCCATGGAAAGTGAAGAGGACAAGAAGATTACCTATTCAGCAGAGACCATTCACCAAATGATTGATTGTGCCTCTCGTAATCTGCAGTGGAATTTTGAGGTAAAATGGGGGTTTTGGAACAATTTTTGGGTGGAATAACAATGGAATGGTAAGAAGAAGTTTTTACCCATATTTATTAACTTTTTCACTTTTCCATTTATATTTAATATTATTTTATGTGTTTCACCTAAACCCTAAATTCCTAATGACATTACAAGTGTTTGATTTTTCACAGATGAGAAATATAGGAGTGAAAACGATGGAACACAGATGCATTTATTGATTTGTTTTTACGTTTGTCGCATGTAAAGATATTTTTTGGGTTTTTCAGGAAAAAAATTGATCTCAATCTTTCTTCGTTCTCATGCTCGTAAATCAATGAGAACACAACCAAGTAGACTTTTATCACTTTTTCGGACTCGTAAAGGTTACACAAAAAAGGAACCACCTGGAGCTACCTTTAAGATCTTTTCAGAGTCTCTAAATATGAAAATAATTCCGAGCAATCTTTTTTCTTTTCACGCTCGTAAAAGTATTTGAAGAAAAAATCTGGCGAGTGCTAAATTATCATTTTTTTGGTCTCATCAGATTAATTTACGAAAAAGGACCTTGTGGAGTTTTATTTAAGTGTTTTTCATACTCTATAAACATGAAAAACCCCTGAGTTTTCTCTCTTTGGAATCATTAAACAAACATCGAAATACCCATATGGGACCTAACCTCTCCTTCTTAAGGTTCATTAAAATTACTCCGAGGGACTCATCCGAAGGATGAACTTACATCAACAAGCATATGTTATCCTCCTCAATATTTCATAAAAATAAAGAGGTACTCGCCAGAAATGGTGTGGGAAAATTTGGGAAATAAATATGTCTCTGTATTTGTATTACTGGCAGTAATAGTCGCTCTTGAACATGAGACCCCCTTCATCATTGTATCCGGGTTGGGAAATCCATTTGTCTCTCATTTGAAATTTCACAAGTTCATATCTTAGGTCATCCTTGAGTCAATGTTTCCAAGACCATTGCCGTGTCATTCATATGTTCAAGAAAATTACAACCCTAAACAAGCCCTCTATCGAGTCGGCCATCTGCAGTTATAAATTCCTACCATGTCAACCTTCCTTCTATGAGTTTCAAATCATTTTCATACTTTGATCTACCTCAAATATATTACTTATTTCATGTCATTAATGGGGTATAAATCAAGGCTTTCCTGTGATGAGTCTGTTCTTGTCGACTTCAACTCATTATTTGGGAACAAGACTTAGAAATCATTTAGTACCTTAGATCTTGCATGCCTCAATCAAGATATTAACCCCTGATCGAGATATTCCATCAAGTGTTTGAATTCAGATAATTTATTCACATTCGTTGGATTGTACTAAGGTACCTTGGGAGCCCTTGACATCAATGGTGATTTCCCTCACACTTGTTAACGTTTTTCATCAAGGGTCAGTAATCAAGTGGTTTCTAATGTTCGAATTCATCTCCTGTAATTGCATGACTAGATTCGTACTTATGGATGACGAGATCGAAGACCCTGGATCTCATCATTTTGGTCCAGTTTGCGATGGAGTATTAATTATTTGTATTGACACATAGATCCACTTTGTATGTCTCTCATGGCTATGTCTGAATTTGATCTTTCTAGAGCATAGATCCATAGTCTATTCTTGGTGGCTATGCAGAGTCTTGATGACATGGATCCACAGTGTATGATTGGTGGCCATGACTGAAATTTATGATTTAAATCACTTATAGTCCGATCATGGGAATTCATACCTCAGAACTGGTATGATATTATGCAGATGCTTGGTTGTTTGCAGGTTCCCAATTGTTGTGCTCCTTGTTTCCGACACACATACATTCTACAAAGTATTTCAGCTATCATGAGTTCTAGCCTCATACTTTGGGGAGAATTTTGTTACACATTATTTTGTTCACCCTAGTGATCCTTATACAACATGTGTTCAT
>JZKD02S2089058.1:766630-783049 GCA_000966675.3 Picea glauca | reverse complement strand
CCTCGATCCTTATTTATACTAACTATGTCTATTAAGAGAAGCATCTAGAGGAAGATCCTTCTAGAAGCGGAAGATTCTATTAGGTCTTCTTACATCCACCTTATTCTATTTTATTAAAAGGTCTTATTAATATTGACCTTTATTACATTTGAATACATTGATCTACCTATGTGCGGGTTAGGACCTTAACAAAGGATGTGAAGGAATATGCTATATCTTGTGACATTTTCCAGAGAGTAGGAAAGCCATCATGATGAGATGAATTGCTTCTTTATCAAGTTCAATCTCTACAAGCATTTGAGAAGTGGGCAGTTGATTTCATTGGGACAATCAGCCCCATGACTAAGAACTCAAAGGATAGATACATTATTACCGCAACTGATTACCATACACGATGGGATGAGGCAATAGTTGTTCAGGATTTATGGACCAATACTACTGTCAAATTTATTTTTGAAAGAATTATCACTCAGTTTGGATGTCCTATGAGTATGACCAATGATTGGGGTGGTCATTTTATCAGTATTACAATAGAAAAGATTACAACAGAATTCTTAATCCAACATCATAAAATTATCCCCTACCATCCTCAAGCCAATGGAACAGTAGAGGCATTTAACAAGATTATGGACATAGGATTAATGAATTTTTGTTGCTCAAACATGGAATATTGGGATGACAGAGTCTCAACAGTTTTATGGGCTTACAGGACAACCACGAAGAAACTGCACAAGTATACTCCCTTTCATCTAGTCTATGGGAAAAAGGTTGTGGCACCTACAGAGTTCATTGCCTCGAGTGTATACATTACACATATTATTCACATGTCAGAGGGTGAATCAGTCGCACAAAGGGTTACGGAGTTGCAAGAACTTGGTGAGACTAGGTTTTTAACAAAATTTCATCAATCAATTGAGAAAGAAAAGCATAAAGATTGGCAGGATAGGCACATTGAGAATAAAACATTTGCGAAAGGAGATAAGGTCCTACATTATGACTGTCGATACTAGAAACATCCAGGCAAGTTGCACATGCATTGGCTAGGACCATTTATAGTTGTGGAGATCTGACCCTCTAGAGTAGTCAGACTCGTGCAACTTGATGGTATAATTCGGTTGGGATGGGTGAATGTCACTCACCTGAAACCATATGCTTCTTAGAACTGAGCTAAATGACTCTTTATCTAGTCCAAAGTAGCATGTATAATAGTTAGATTTTAATTTTTTGCAATTTATTTGAATTCAATTAATAAATTCAGAGTGTCCATTGTTGTGTCGTGACCTGTATTTCATTTTCTTTCGTCTAAGTGTTGATTTGGTGCATATATTCTTACTCAACAACATAGGATTAGAAGAGCCATGAATATATTAATGAAATTCATTAAATGTGATAGGGGCCCCTTTATGGTCAGAGGGAGCACGAATCTAGATGCAATTCTAGTCCATGTGCCACACGAACCCAGTCTAGTCATAGCCTTTATGACCACTACAATAACCCACCCAAACTCTCTTAAACCATAAATCCAGGATACACGAATATTCAATCAGTATTCACACAAGGATTCCCATCCGTTCAAATGGTAAGGTTTGAAGTCAGCCACATCCCCGAACAACTTTCTTAGTAAATACCAGGATCACCTAATAGATTTACCCTGTTAAATAGTCCCATCAAAAGACTTAGCTCCAAGTTGTGTCTATACGATTAATGATGAATGTCCTCAACAGTTATTACAGAACTTGCCAGCTAAGCCTGAGTATAAGGTTGTGTGAACTTGGTGTAAGACGTATTGTTTCCCAGAGAGAGATTAGTGCCTTTCGATTTATGAATATTACTCATGCCTGTGCAATCCCTCGACCCGTAGTCACAATCCCAAATCCTATTTATCCTATTGAATTCTATTGATAGTCCAGAATCACTATACTAAGAGCTACAAGAAGTAGGAGTTCAGTTTCTAAAGATGCAGTGTTGGATGAGCCATACGATCCCTGGGTCGAGATCGTAGGTGATCTTAAAGTGAAGGTTGAGTGAGTCAAACTCCTTGACTTCAACCTAATAGACCAGATGTTGTTTACACAATTGAACATTGATGTATGCTGGAGTGTGGCTCTAGATGATTTAGGAGGGATGTTGTTCGTGTTGAAGCTAGAGTTCATCAACCTCTTTAACTCCACCATTATGAATCTTTGAGACTTGAAATTTTTTGGCATAACATGTGAGGTTGTGTGATGTACTAAGTCCCTCATCAACCACATACATGACAGGATCTTATGGCTCGACAGGCGATATCCCATACATGCGTAGGATATCCATAAACTCATAGGCTTCTCCATCGAAGGAGAGGATACAAAAGGATTTCAAGGTCCCAGTAAACATGGGAAGAAAAAGGGAGAACCCAACTTTTATGAATGATTTCATACTCAGAGAGGGGGGCACACAACCAATATTAACCCCATTCTACCTGAGAAAGTCATAACATATTGCGATGTGATTGCTAACAAGGTGATGCCATCTTATTACAAGGGCGACTGCACACTGGATGCCTTGTCAGTAGCATATTTTTGTGCCAATGGAGAAGTATTCAAATACTGTAGCTACTTGATAGAACTCCTGGTAGCATGTTAAGAACCACAAGAGAAAGGAAAAACCTTCACGTACGGATACCTACTAGTTTTGTTCACCATACTGAAGTGGACACCACCTTTAGGAAGACCGCTATAACTAGTAGACAAAGGCCAACTAGAAAAGATGTTCGAGCCTTGGCACTTAAGGTTGGACTTAGAGAACACTGCATTAAACAAAATAACATTATCGAAATGATATAACTGGTTTCTTGAAGCAACTTAGAGGTTGCACATACCTCAGGAATTTCTCAACTTGAACATGTGAAAAATCGCATTCAGTATGAACCACCACCACACATTTTTCAGGACAAGGCATGCCAAGAGAGAAGACTTTCACTCCCGAATGTTGTCGTTCTAATTGGAAAAAGAGGCCTTTGACAAGGAGGTCATGTCATGGCCAGGAGTGAAACACAACCTGCACAATTCAGGGATGTACTACCTTCTACCGACAAATATTTTGAAGAAAAATGGACATGAAGTAGGGGTAGGACCGAGATCGGGCCCATAGGAGAAAAGGAAAGAGGTTCTAGTGAATATATACTCAGAGGAGGAGGATGAAGAGACACAGTCACTATAATGCAAGAAGAGGACATTTCCCATGTTCCCGCAACTTCCATCGCAAGCCATGTTGACAGGGAAATATGTCAATGACATCCTAAAAATTTCTTTCATCAAAGACCTGATGGTCAAGAAACCCAGAACATGGATCTCCCCTTTAAATATCTTGAACCCTCAACCTGTATCATCAATCATCCCTCGTACTTGAGCACCGACTTGAGCAACCCAAATCATTGAAATTCAGGATGATCTTGAACATGATACCACTCCATTCACCACCATAATTATTGAACAACCCCATCACCCAAACAAACCTAGTATCCACCTCGAGAAATAACCATCCCACCCCAAACCACTGAACCAGAGCCCATGAAGTTGGACCCCCCTAAACTACCCTAATAGAGACCAGAAATCACTGGTCCAAACCTTGAAGTCTTGAGCCAACATATTGTTCCATTTGTAACAATTCAAGATACTCTACCTTCAATGAAGATTCAAACAGTACCAATGCCACAAGTCCCAAGTCCTCAACACATTACCTCAACGATCAATGTTCAGGGTGCTATCCAAAGGAGAAGAACCTCATAAGCTGAGGTCCGAAAAGAGGTAGAAGTACTAGAGGTTCATAAGGAACCTGAGTCGATATTAGATCAGAGTGAGAGCTCACTACAAGAACAACTAGAGCTAATACTCCAAAATACACAACAATGTGCAGAGCTGGTGCAACTCTTGTTGGGAAAAAGATAAGTTCTACCATTCATTCCATCAACATTGAGGATGAGACTTGCATAGCCGCCGCAAGGTCCATCTATAAGGGAGGTAGAGGTGGAGACAGCTTCATAGCATTCAACAACAAATGGACTCCCACTACAGGTGCGAGTACCTAGGGAAGTCACTCCTTATTCTGGTGACCTCGCTCAGTGGCCATCAACAGATCTAATTGGAATGATCAGACCTTCAACTAATCAATTGGTGCAGAGGATACAACAAGAAAAACGAGATGCAGAGTATTCAAAGGAGGACACACTCCTCACCCAAGAACACTGGATGTAATAAGAAAATGCAAAGATCTAGGCAGAGAAGAAACTGTAAAGAGTCTAGGAGAAGCTTGGAGAAGCATGGCCAGAGATAAGAAAGGCAACACCATAACTCTTTGAATCCAGTGTAGCATGCAAGCCTAAGATTCAGATTGAGCTACTCAAGGGAGCATGGTTAGATATTTCCATTTACATAGAGAACCTAGAAGCACATTTATGGGAGAATCATCATGAAGTAGAGAAACAACCTCGGAAGCTACAAGAGAAAATGGAAATCATTGTAGTTGAAGGGAACAAGGTCAGAGTAAATTTTCGCATAAGGATTGTAGAGTGTACAAATACGTTTCGAGAGGTTAGTTACTGGATGGGAATTATGTCACGATACAACCAGAATATGGAAGACTTACATGTCAAGGTACAGTCACTCAGTGAAGAGGACGCCACTACACTGGATTGGTTAGAACAACAAGAAAAGTTTGGCCAGATCCAGCAAAATAATAATGAGATAAACACTTTATATGAAGCCCAGTCACTGTCTAAGAGAGAGATATGCAATCTCTGATTAGTCATCTAGAAAGCCTACTTGCAGATGCACCAGGTGGACGCTATAGTTGATTCAGAGTGGAACTCTCTGGTTGCATCTAAACCCAAGGGATGCATTATGGATGTAACTCAGTAGTTCATGGTCAAAACTTCTCTTTTGGCTAGAAAGTGGTAGGATAAAGTTGACGAATTTCAATATATAAGGAAGAGAGCCCTAGAATTGGTTCCAAAGTTGGGCCCTTCTTTTGAAAAGGTGAAAGGAGAAATTTCTCCAGAAAAAGAAGAAAGCATAATAGAGACATATGATAAAGGAAAGAAATAGGCACTCCCATAAGCCACAGAAGAGCCAAGGACTTGAGTTGAGGGTGAGTCAAGGATTCTGGTCAGATCCTTTTTGGCCCTTCATTTTTTATTAAAATAAGTTGCACAAGAAATACTACAGTCCCAATTTTTCTTAGCAAGTTGTGCAAGCCACACAAGAGTTGGCCAATAGAGAAAGGGAGGAAACAAAAAATGGTTAGAGGCTCAATGCACCAACAACAAGGAGAAAGAATTTACAACAGAACAAGAACAAGAAATCATGTGAAGTATCAAACCAAGAAATCTAAATTAGCTTATATATACGATATTTATATGATTGTAAAGGGTTAGATGGTGTAGACAATATTAACATTCGCTCCATTTAGGTTATGTTATTTTAATTAATTTTGGGAAAGGGTAGATAGAGCTCTGAAGAATGAGTTCAGAGCCAGAAACGATTGTAACAGACTAATGACTGTACCTATTGGATTGTAATTGAGAAACTCTTTTGATGATAATATATGGAAGGACCTAACATTTTGAAATATTTTGTGTAATTATTTTTCTGTGTTTATGAATTTTCATTGTACTTTAATTCTTTATTTTTGATAAAGAATAATATGTTATAGTTGTCTGCAAATGTTGTCACAACTTTGTTGTATTTACTATTACTTATGAATGGGTTCATGTCTGCTCTTTGTTAGTTCATCTTGTGCAAGGCTATGGTGAATCTTGAATATTCTAGAGATCTACCTAAGTATTCTCCTTTCCCTTCCCTATATTCTTGACTTGGTTGCACTTCAGGTGAGACTTCTTCTCTCCAATGAAGATGAAAATTCCAGTTATCTAGAATACTCGCTACCTTTTGTTGGTAACCTGAGAAGGACCTTGGTCAGATCAACTTTGCACCCAAAAAATGGTTTTGTTTTCGAGACCTGTGTTAAAACGGAACTTGTAGGGAGAATGCTTCCCCGGATTCACCGATTTGATATTCACTAGTGGTGGGAGAAAAATTGTGACGACTTCATATGAAAAGAAGCGGATCTGGGAGGAAAATATTGGAAAGATACACGGGAGGTTGTCTTTTACTCAAAAATATCGAAAGGAATTTCTGAAAGGAATTTTCCACTAGATATATAGTCTCCAAGAAGCTCCAGAATTCCAAGAATGAGTCAAGAAAAAATGTTCTTGGGATACAAAAAATATTGTAGCGTTTCCTCGGCTAGATCATCCTATAACTCGAGCAATCGATTTTTGGGTCAATACAACATTTGAAGGATACATTATTTAATTTTCAGCTAAGAATGACCAATATTTTTTATGGGTAGAAGAGGATTTCAAGAAATAAGCAAGGGGAAGATTATTGAGAGAAATCCCCCCGTCGATTAAGGTTTTCTTGATGGAGGAGGTGATGTTGACTATTTCTCTAACCAAGATGGAATCCTAAACACCCTCGTAGATTATGAGAAATTTAGGTACAATTGTAGACTGGTATATTGAGGAAATTGTTTCGTATATTAGAGTTTATGGTTGTTTCGCATCTCCTTATGATTTACCCATATTGTTTCTAGATAGGCTCATTTGCAGGGAAGTAGCATACCAAATAGTTTATGTGGCCATAACTAAATAATTGAAGGCAACACAAAAGAGGGTATGGCCAACTTATCCCATACAAGTTGGTAAATATTCCTTGTTAGATTTCATACATGCTAAGGTTGAAGATTCAACCTTAGAAGCTATTGCATTATCTTCTATTGAATTCAAAAGACACAGTCCAATAAGGTGGTTGAAAATCATTTGGATCAGTTTGGGATGAAAGAGTACTTTCATGAATATTATCCACTTGATGATATTTTCAGAGTAAAAATATATGATGAAGTTCTATCCAGGATCCACAATCTTCGATACAAAGAAAAATCAGAGTTTCTTAATTTTCAAAAACACAAGATAAGTTGTCCACCAAATATTCTATGAGTGGAGAAAAGTATTACTCATAATGGTAATCTAGCTTCAGAAGTGTTACCATCATATAATCCGAAGAAACATGATTTTACTAAGGTCAAAACCAAAGAAGATGATAAAACACCAGAGACATCATCAAAAGATACAACAATGAAGGAATCAAATCTACTAGGTAAGACTTTACAAGAAACATTAGTAATTTTTGAATCTTTTATGAAGCATGGACATATGTTCCCTTAGATTACTTCAAACACTAAAAATCCCTTAAAATACAGTACTACTCAAAGGAAATCTACTGCATTTACATATCCCATTTATTCCTTAACTCCTCTTGCATCAAGCTTTGAGATACATGGTACAGAGGTAGAAAATGTTGAATATTTAACACTTATTGAGCCAGAAGAAGTGCCATCATAAGGCTTCTTCTTCAACAAGAAAATGAAATCTATTGTGCAAAAAAAGATCCAAAAGAAACATGGAATAATAAAAAAAATAAAGAGGATAATATTTGATGGTTAAGGACAGAGTGACCGTGAATTTGAAAAATAGGTAGTTGATTCTTTTGGAGCTTTTGCAACAACAAGCTTGTGGTCAGTGGAAAATTTAAGAGAAAATATTGATTAGAAAGATATTTTAATTGGGAAATTGAAAAATGATTTCAAACAAATAAAGGTGATTATTGGAGAATGAGTTAATTCTGAACTAGCTAAGGTCTAAAAATGTTATGAACAACATATTAAACAACTAGAAGAGAAACTAAGAACAAGTCTTCAAGATCAACAAATGAGTAAGAATAATTTTTCTCAGAAAGATGCATTAATAGTCCATTTAAGAGCTCAGGTCAAAAAGGGTGAAAATGAAATTGTTGATATTCCTTATTTTAAGAAACATGCCTTGGATATTAATGATCGATTATAGTCATCCCAAGGTAGTTTCTATGAAAGTTTGGAAAGTATTCAAAAAAAAAATCTTATCATCAATGATTCATTACAAATCATTGTTGATAAAGAAAAAAAGTTGGTCAATAGAAGATATAAATTTTAGGAGTTGATGATGTGGAATCAGAGTCTAAATGTACCAGGAATTACTTAGTCTATAGAATTTGAATAGTTAAAGAGTTAAATGGAAATAGGAACTTGGGAAAATAACCTGGAAAAAAGTAAAATATTGTCCAAATAAGCCAAAGAAGCTTGTTTAAATTATTTACTAGTTGTAGATGTATAGATGGATGAAATTGAACTTGGTAATGTTCATTAAATAATTGGGATGCTTAGTGTAAATAGGAAGAGAGAAGAGTTGAATAAGAGAAAATAAAGTGATAAATCTAAAATTCAACAAATGACTCAAGTTAACTTGCATATTTTAAATCATTTCCTGGTTAAGCACAATTTACAGTATCAAATTGCTCAACAAGATGCAATTAGAGTTCAAAAGAATTTACCATTGGTACATAGAAAAGATTTTAACTTTGAGTTAAATGTTAATACAGAGCCCCCAAAATTCGTAGTTTCATTATTAAATTTTCACACTCAATACAAGGATCAATAGAATTCAGTTGCATCTACAAGAAAAAAATGGGGAGATAATCTTTCAAGCAACCAACAAGGGATGGGATTTCCAGAAGCATGACAAATGTTCAAATATTTTGTAATATTCAGTTAGTTTAGTATTTAAAAGATTTTCTTCTATTTTAGGATAAAATAGTGTGGAAGCATAATTGATTTTGGTTAAGACAAAATTGTATAAATAAATACATTTTAGATATGAAAATGGATATTTCTCGCCTAATGTAAAGAGAGACATTTAATAGAAATTTATACTAGAAGAAAAATATTCTACTTCTCATTTCATTGAGTTACGTATTTTATATCTGTTGCTACCTTCACTATCATAATTCATATTCTTCATGATATGGTATTTAAGGAATGAATGATTGAAATTTAGTAATATATCTACTACATTTCACTTAATTAGACGTCTATTCAGGTACAACTTTTCTTATGTTTCACTGTGAGTGGCACAAGACCTGTATCTATATAGTTGTTCTCACCTTAATTCATATTTTAGACATACATATTTCTGATTTTACAAATAAAGTAATATTTATCATAATTGTATACCTTACTTTGTTTGTCAATTTTGTTTGTTATAATTCTTCCTTTTGTCTCTTAATTATTGATAAAATCTCAAGGGAAGAGACATTGCATACGTGTTTCTAAATTATTAGAGTTTTGAAGTATCATTCTAAGATGAAGGTAGAAAGGCACTTTGAAAGAAAAATTCATTAATTTGAATGCCTGACATTGTTCTGCGAGCGTGGAATAAATATCAAGAACAACATGTTTTTTGGCACGGTTGTCGGGGAATGAAGAAATGAAGTTATTTTTCCCTGGGAGTATGACAAAGTTTAGTTTTGGTTCTTGAAGGTGAACAAGAATCAAACACATGTTTTAGGATCGTTTTGATTTCCACCTGGAGACTCCATTTTTGTAAAAATAGAATTCGAAACAAAGAATACTTGGAAGAATCCAGATAAGAAGCAGACCACACCTGTTTCATATCCTAAAAAATTTCTCAAACCTAAAGGTTATCTAAGACAAAAATTTTCATCAGAAGGTAAGGTTTATCAACCTAAAGATTCTTAAGTAAAGGTTAAGATGTCAGAGTAAGAAATAAGTTTAGTTGATTTTAAATAAATTCATCAAGTTAAATCCTCTTCCACTCAAGCCTCAACAGGTATTCCATAAATCAAGCCAAAAAATCTAGATATTGAGATCCATGTAGTAAAATTAAACGATTTAAAAGGCGATTTTTTTTTTTCAAAATACATTGTTTTATTCTACAAGCATTTATGAATGTGAGATTAAGAAATAATCCTTACTGACCAGTGTCATTTACACTCAACCTATCCTTAGTATACCTAAATTAAGGGTTTATATCCCTGCTAATCAGGAAGAACATATTTTATATTCTTTTTTTGCTCATATTATTTCTCCCATATACTCATCAGGTTGACTTGAAGGACTAAGTTCTAGTTCTCAATTGCCTTCTGAATTTTATTATTCATCTATATCAAAATATCCATAACCTTTTGATTATCTATCAGACCTTCATTACTATCTCCCTGAAGTAATTAAAGACTTGGTGCAACAATCATTTGAAACTTTTTATAATCTTCATTATATTCCTCACAACTCATCTCCAAAACCTTCAATGGATGGTGTACGAGGTGGATGCAGTGGAGGCGGTGGAAAATTAAATCCACAACCACCTCCCTTGAGGATATTTGCCAAAGTAGATGCTAGATATTTTCCTTTATCCCTTCCTACAAATTTACATGATTTACCCAATAATTATATGAAAATCTTACCTAAATTTACTAGGAAAGGAGATTTAACAACCAATGAACATATGGCATTATTTGATCAGTTTGTTGGTATACTTGGAATTGAATTTGAAGATGTTTATATGAGATTGTTTGTATAAAATTTTGAGGGTCAAGTCAAAACCTGGTTTAGAGAACTTCTTGCAGATTCCATAACAACTTATGATGAATTAGAAACTTCTTACTTAAGACAATGGGATGATAAAAAATACCACCTTTATTATTTGACTGAATTTGGACCTTTAAGAAATAAGATTTCTGAAACTATTTATGAATTCATTCAAATATTTAACAAGCTTTACAGTAATATTCCAGTCGAAGTTAACCCATCCCAACCAGCTACAAAAGATGCTTTTGCATGGGAATTTGACTATGATTTTGAATTACTTTTGAGGGAGAGAAGATCTACAACATTAGCTGGGATGCATGATGATGTGATTGAAATTGAATATAATATGATGGAATTAGGAAAATTAAAAACCAAGGTTGAAATGGGAATTAGAGAACAAAGGAAATTTAAAGAACAAGGAGGACCTTCAGATTCCGGAAGGAGTGCACAAGATGAAAAATTGATGAAATTGCTAAGTTAATTAAGGATTTGTCAAATAAGTTATCCAATATGGATATGGAGAAAGAAAAACCTAGCCCTTGCATTAATAATTCAAATTAATTTGAGAGAAACATTAATACAAATACATAATTTCAACAAAGACCTCTTAAGAACGAAGATTAGAAAATTCAAGCTCCTTTCAAAACTAAAAATTTAATACAAGGAGATGAAGATCAAGAATATGAATAAATAGATGAGGGAATGAGTTTAATCAATGATGATGATAGTGAACCTCATCTAACCCAACAATATTATGAACTATCTTTAGTTTCTAGACAATTATTTGATGAGGAAAATATTGATAATTTTGATGAACCCACCTCTGAATATAAAATTCTTATAGATTCGATATTGATTAAATTACAAGATAAGTATAGTTTGAGGCCAAGAGATAAAATTACTATTGTAGATTGACCAAAAAATATTTTAATGTGAAAGAAAGGAAATGAAGTTGTATTCTCAAAACCATATACTAAAACATCAACAATTCAAACAAAACAAGTTGAAGCAAAGGCCACACAAACCAAAAAACAAGAAAATAAAGAAGTAGAAGTGTAGACTAAAGAACCGAAAAAACCAGTTAGCACTTTTAATCTGGAAAATGAAATGAATAAATTAAAATTCCAGTACCTTTGATATAACTCACTAAGAATCCATCATATAAGAAACAAATTTCAAAAGTCATAAATCTTCCGGATTCCGAGAGTCAAACTGATGTTATTAATCTTTAGGATGAATGTCCAACAATCATGTTTGGGCCTCATATTGAAAATGATAAAGATTATGTGGCTCCATTTTATATTATACTTACTATACATGATCATTTACAGCATAATTGTATGCTAGACTTAGGTGCTTTGCATAATTTTAAGCTAAAGTCTATAATGGATAAATTGGGCTTGCAAATTACCAGACCTTATCAATATCTCTATTCTTTTGATTCTAGGAAAGTTAAGTGTCTGGGTATGATAAAGGACTTAGTTGTGAAGTTGGCTCAAATATTAGTCAAAAGTGTTCTTATGGATATGATAGTAGTTGATGTACCTTCAAAGTATGGAATTCTTTTATAAAGATACTGGGGTGCTAAGTTAGGAGGATCAATACAATTAGATATGATGTATTCCACGATTCCTATTTTTGGTGGGAAATTTATGAGACTGTATAGAGAGACAAGATTGGATTATACAGTCAGTGATCCACAAGATCCTAATAACATTCCAGTCTATGTTGTTGATCAGGACTTAGGAAAATGTATACTATATTTTGATGATGATTTCGACCCTCGTACAAAGAATGTAAATATTAGAGAAGGAATGTGGAAAATGTATTTTGATGGTGCCTCTTCATGGGAAGGAGCTAGAGTTGGAGTATTATTTGTGGAACCAAATGATGATTATTACATTCCATTTTCTTATATATTGCAATTTGATATTGATTATACAAATAATGTATGTGAATATGAAGCTTTGATTTTAGGATTAGAGGATGCCAAAAAACTTAAAATTCGACACTTGATTGTATATGGAGATGTTGAACTGAATGTGAAGAAAATGTGACAATAATATCAAGAAAAACATCCCAGAATGAGATCTTATCGAAATTGTACATGGGATTTGATTGAAAATTTATTCCTGTCTTTCAATATTCATGCTAGTCAAATATTTCATAATCAACAGGATGACTCCTTAGCTAAGGTAGTAAGTATTTTCATTCCACCCATTGTTTTAAAGTTTAAATATCATATTGAGATGAGACATAAACCTTTGATACCAAATAATATTCATTATTGTTGTTATCAGACAAATCAATAAGTGCTGACACAAACTAATATCCCTAACTTCAACAGGAAATTAGAACAAAACATAGCATAATACAAGCTTCTCCTTAGATTTCATTGTAATGTAAACTAGTTCAAAGAGGGATGAATGAAATACAATTTAAACGTCATTTGATCCTCTCTAGTATCTTTTTTGCTCCATCTTTTGATTTGTGGGATGTTTAACCTGTTAAGAATCACAAACCAACAAAGAGAGAGAAAAACGATATATATATTCCAATGAAGCCTATGCATAAGATCAAGGAGTTATACAATAAAAATTGAGACACTTTTATAGGGAAGAAATGTATCACTGCATTATATTGATGAACGTGGATAATAAAACCTATGCCTTGATGTTGCAAGGTCCCTTCCAATGGCCATTTCCTTCAACACACTCACCTTTTCTCCAATGCTTTTGATGAAGAGTATTCACAACTTGACTTGGAAAGCTAAAGAAAAGCTATCACAAGTACAATATTCAACAAAAATATTCATGCATAAGCCAACCTAGCCTTTCCCATGAGAGATCCCTCTTTTTATAGGGTGAAGAGGGATGGATGAGGATATTAGTCTGATCCCACTAAATTAGATAACCGAGTAATATCCAAACCTATCAGAGGCCACCTCATCTTCTATAAGATTCCATTCTATAAATTTCAAGAATTTCATCATTTTCCCTTGTTTGAGCATCGTTGCACCCTAAGCACAAGCAGCTTGCGATGATGCCCCAACCCATTTTGGTGCAACATGCGACAATCAAGCATCGTCGCACCCCAAGAATTTAGAAGGGTGCGATGACATCCTTTGATAGGGTTTTTAAGAAAAGAAAGTGGATTCAATTTCTCAGGGAGAAAGTCTCATTTCTTCAGTAGCTTCAAGGAATAGAGGAGTAAGTAATACATGTATCATCAGTTGATCACAGGGTGACCAAAATAATGTCTAAAATAATTCCCCCCAAAGTATGAAGTTGGAACATGTGACACCTGAAATACTTTGTAGAATGTGTGTGTCGAGAACAAGGAGCGCATAGGTCGAGAACATGCAAACAATTAAGCATCTGCATAATAATATACCATTTACTGAGGTAGGAATTCCCATACTTAAACTACTAGTGAATCTAATCATAACCATCAAGTGAGTCATGGCCACCAAAAATACACTGTGGATCCATGTCATCATGATTCGACATAGCCACAAGAAATACACTATGGATCTAAGCTCTAAAGACTTCAAATTCAGACATAGCCATGAGAAATACATAGTGGATCTATGTATCAGTACAAACTTATGAATACTCCACCACGACCTACATTGATATGGAGATATCCAGGGTCTTCATTTCCATCATCCCAAAGTATGAATCTATCCATGTGATTACAAGTGTTGAATTCGAACATGGTAGAAACCACTTGATTACCGGTCATTAATGGATATCTTTAACAAGTGCGAGCGAAATCACCATTGATGTCAATGAACCCCAATGTACTCTAGCAAAATCCAATGAATGTGAATTAATGAGTTGAATTTGAACACTCGATGGAATCTCCCAATTAGAGGCCAATGATGTGAACCCACTATTGAAAATGAGGAAACCTGCCATTGAGGCATGGAGGTTCCAAGGTACTAAATGAATTCTAATTCTAGTTCCCTCATAGCGATTTTAAGTCGACAAGAAAAGACTCTTCATAGGAGGGACTTAATTTATCCCCTATCAATGACATGAAATATGTAACAGATTTGAAGTAGATCAGAGTATAAAGTGATTCAGAACTGACTTAGGGAAGGCCGACATGGTAAGAATTTGAGGACTGTAGATGGATGACTTGATATAAGGCTTGTTTAGGTTGAACTTCTCTTGAAAATATGAACAACATGATAATTGTCTTGGCATCATTGACTCAAGAAGGACCTAACATAAATACTTGTGGATGGTCATATGAGAGAAAAATGGATTTACAAACCCGTATACCATGATGAAGAGGGGTGTCATGTTCAAGAGAAACTTACTTCCACTAACACAGATACAAATATAGATTTGTTTCCAAATTTTCCCCCACCATTTCTGGCGAGTACCTCTTTATTTTTACACAATATTGAGGGGGATAACATATGATTTTAATGTAACTTTATCCTTCAGATGAGTCCCTCGGATTAGTTTTAATGAACCCTAGGAAGGAGTGGTTCGGTCTCATAGGGTCCTTTCAATGCTTGTTTTACGAGTCCAAAGAAAGAAAACTCAGGGGTTTTTCATGTTTGGAGAGTCTAAAAAACACTTAAAGAAAACTCCAAAATGTCCTTTCTCGTAAAGTAGTCTGACGAGACTTAAAAGAAGATAATATACCACTCATCAGGTGTTTTCTTCAAATAATTTACGAGCGTGAAAAGAACAAGGTCACTCGGCTATATTTTCATGTTTAAGGAGTTTGAAAAGAGCTTAAAGGAGACTCTAGGGGTTTCGTTTTTCGTATTTCCATTACAAGTCCGAAAAAGTGATAAAATGTTACTCGATTACACTCTCATAGTTTCACAAGCATGAGAAAGAATACAGACCATGCTCAGATTTTTTTCTGAAAAACCCTAAAAGTATATATACATCATGAAAACACGCAAAAATGACCAAAAATGAGGGATCCATATCAAGAGTTCGATTTCGGAGATATCAACCTGCAATATTGACACTTTGAAAAGTTCATTAGGTTTGTGACATAGGTGAAAATATTTTTAAAATAATTTAATTTTAAATTAAAATGGTAAACATAAATTAAAATAGGTCAAAACTAGTTCATTTTACCATTTCATTTGCATTTTCACCAAACTAGTGCCAAAAACCCTCTTTTTCCTTTGATCTTCAAGTGAAGATTCTGGAGGTCTCTGTGGACGATTTTGTGAGCCATTTCCATGAGGTGGGTGTTTTTCCTCCCCTCTCTCTTTGTATGGTAAATGTTTTCAATTTTAATGGTTAAAATTTGATTTTATGGGCAATTTTCCAAGGGAGATTGCACCTCCAGATCATCATAGGCCTTCCCTATCGTGAATTGCAAAGATCCTAGATTGTCATAACAATTATAAAGCTAGGGTGTGACAACACCACACTGTGGGAAATTTGACCCCTGCGACGACCACAACTCAAAAACTTAAAAAAGAGGGAGAGCTAAGAAAACTCCCAATTTTGAATTTTGGATGAACTAAATCATCTTTTATTGTTGTTTGGTAGATTTTCATTTGTCATCATGCTCGAATGGAGGGAATGGGAGACTGAGGAAGAAGATTAATTTTCCAGGAATCATCCTGGCACTGTCATGGCACTCCGGGAGTGAAGAATACTAATTTTTTTCAAAGTGCAGAGCATGAGGGCCCAATTGATGCTATTGGAACACTTAGTCCGTATGTGGGACGTTAATGAGAAATCATTTCATGTTGGGGTGCATAAAATCACTCTAGAGATCGGTGACATCTACTTATTGACTAGGCTATCTTGTCATGGATCTCGAGTGTCACTATCGGGAAGTAGAGGAGGTGGTGAAGACATGGATTATTATGTAGCACATCACTACGTAGCTGGTACAAAGAAACATAGTGGAAAA
>JZKD02S2089058.1:738483-766580 GCA_000966675.3 Picea glauca | reverse complement strand
GAAGGGACTCATAGTCCCCTTTCTTCATTGTGCTTTGATTTCATCAATTTATCAGCCTAAAAACATTGGTGATATTGGTCTTGTTGTCTTTTTTATTTCTTTTTCCATATACTCATGATTTTAGTTTGTATTAGTTTAATCCTTGCTTATAGTTTTTTTTTTTGTTTCTCTAACTCTTTCCTCTACAGCTGTCATGCTCAGCAAGACCCAACTGGGCATGTAAGCACCTCTTATTTTCTCACCAAGGTGACGAATAGGGTGAAAACAAGGACCATTCTATATACTATTACTCATATGGAAGGGAGTGCAGCTCCTCACATGGACTTACAAATCCATTTCCAATATGTTATCAAGTGCATGGAGCTTTGAGTCTTCAACTGGTGTGAGGGTCTCCTAAAAAATATAAAGAAAAAATTAACATAGTGTAGGACTGGTCAATTGAAACAATTAGGGTATGGATTGATTTTGGTATCCTTTTTCCTAGAGAGGGTCCCCATTTTTCACCTACAACATGTGGAATGGGGAATATCTACTCCACAGGATCCTCAAATGAAGAGATGTGTATACTTGATGGCATGTCATGGTGGTGTTCCAACCATTACATATGGTCCTTTTTTCTTCCAGTGGTTGAGGGATCAACTTGTCATGATTGAGGACTATGCATGTGTTGGGTCTTACTTACGTGGAGATCCCAAATTGGCATTACCGGAGGATTCTTAGTGGGGAGAGATAGGTAAAAACAATTTTTTCATTATATGTTGTTTTTGGTATTTTAATTATGATTTTTTTTTTATGTATTTGAGACTTAACAAGTGCTATCAATAATGCAGATGTGGCGCCTTTAAGGCCTCCAAAATTATCTCTTATACAGATACATGGATATATAGACATAGTGTTAGGTTGAGGGATACCAGCTGAGGATCTCGAGGAGATCAAACACAACCTTGAGGGGTTGACTATGGATATTCCCGATATCACTATGGATGAGTTACCTCGATGCTACCAACTCTATACGATTAGCGTTTTAGCATCCATTGGTCAAATGCTACGTCATGTAGCAAGGGAAATGGTTTGTTATCAAGAGAAACATCCATGATGTATATGTATATGAAGCTATTTTATTCAACATTTTGGTCTAAGGACACACACTTTTTGTATCTTTTAACGTTATAATACAACACTTCTACCGGATTACTTGTCTTTACATGTGTATTTGGATTTATAAATGGTGAAAATTTATATCTAAAACATAATTGTATAATGCATCTATTAATGTGTTTAGATATCTAGGAATGTGTTGATATTAAATGTAATCAAAATTTCTTTCCAAGAGGCGAATTCTCAAGTACACCCGTAACAGTGTAGGAGTTCATATGGAATAAACATTGATTAATTGCATCACTACTAGTTGTGAATCAAGACATACAATTAGATGATGGATGCCAAATGAAATGGAGTCTGTTAATAACTCAATAACTACATTGTATTCCACAATATTATTAGTTGCATGACCAAAGGAAAATACTGTGTAGACTGATCAACTCATCTGTAGGTGCATAGATTGCCCATGTAGGAGACACTAGATTTTGAGTACTGCGACTAAAACCATCAGCAGAGATAATATAGGGTAGTGAGAACAACGACATCTAGAAACCAAGCACAAGGCAAGGTAAGAAGTTTAAAGGTAGAACAAGAAAAGACAAAAATCACACTAGAGTATGATACACTAAAATACAAAGAGCTTATGCAAAAACACTTTAAGAATAATACTTATTTAGGTAAATCCCATTTCTGGGTTCACCCAAAGGAATTCCATCGTAATAAACCATCTCATAAGCCCCTTTCTCCAACACTTTTTTAATGATATAAGGGTCATGCCACATGGGATCAAATTTATCAGCCCCTAATAAATCACGATCTTGGTCATACAGAAGAACCAAATCGCCCTAAGAAAAAACATGAGCTTTAACATGCTTTTTGTATTGATCTTTGCCGTGTTTTTTCTGGCTTTCTATTACTAACACAACATCAGAACAAGTCTCGTCTAATTGCATTAAATACAAGAGACATTCTTCTTCAGTTGTGGTGTTGGGGAGAAGTTCAACAACTAGTTTCAGAGATGGGATTTCAAATTCAATCAGAAAAATGGCTTCGATACCATACACTAAATGGAAATGCATGAAAGCTATGGAAGATTTAACGGATGTATGATAGGCCCATAATGCTGAAAAAAGCATTGTGTGCCATATTGACATGTGAATCCCTACCATTTGTCGAAGCATAGTGGTTAAAACTTTGTTGATTTCTTCAACTTGCCCATTGGCCTGTGGATAGTAAGTGGTTGAGTTTTCATGATGTATACCCAACTTATCGGTAAGCTCAGACATCATGAAATTTCAAAAATGGCTTCCATGGTCGGTCACAATGGCTTGAGGTACACCAAACCTAGTGACGATATGATTGAACCTGAGCAATGATGCATTTTTCCTGGTATTATCAAATGTAGGCATCACCTATGCCTATTTAGTGAAACAATCCATAGCTACAATGATGTATCCATGCCCCCCAATCGATTGATCGCTACATGTCATGAAGTCAATGCTCCATTTAGCGAATGGACCAACAAAAACTATAGGATAAAGAGGAGCAAGATGTGATTGAATCTTATTTTTATATGTTTGACAAGATTGGCATTTCTAAACCTCTATAATGCAATCCTTAAACAATGAAGGTTAGAAGTAACCATCTCGTAATATATTTTGGGAAGTTGCATACCCATTCATATGACCTCCCGAGGCTCCAAAATGACAGTCATTTAAATCTTTCTCAGCTTCATCATAGGTTAGACATCATCAAAATACAAAATCAATACCGCGATGGTAAATGGTATCACCAAGGATAATATATTGATGGGATTGATACCTAATATGATGATGATATACACGAGAAATATCAGGCTGAAAAGTTTGGTTTTGGAGATAAACGATAATGTCTCCATACCAGATATCATCTAAACTGATCAAAAAGAGAGACTCATTAGGAAAAGAATATTCTTCCACAATTTTTGTCTCAGCGGAGGGAAGGTCACATATCAACTCAAAAAAGACCAACGATTTATTTGACTTGGCTTGCTCAAAATCCAAATCAAACTCTTAGAGAATCACTATCCATTAGGAGTATTTTCCCCTTAGAAATTTCCGTGTAAGGATATGTTGCATAGGGTTGTAATTAGAAATAATCGTGGTTTTGCGCAATAAGATATAATGACAAAAATGTTGAACAACTTGAATAGTTGCCAAGGCCAATTTCTCCACATGCATATATTTGATTTCGGTGGTCGTAAGACTCCAACTTAAATAGTAAATAATATTTTCATCATGTGAATCATCCTCTTAGACTAGAAACATGGCCATGTTAGAATCCAAAGCATCCAAGTATAAGAAATAATCACGACTATAATCAAGAGGAAATAAGAGTGGTGTATAGGTTAATGCAAGTTTCAAAGCTTCAAAGGCTTTGTTGGTAGTGTCATCCCATACAAAATAATGACCCTTCTTAATAAGTTGAGTGAAACCTTTCGTTAGTTAGACATAATTGGGAATGAATAGATGTAGAAAGTTTGCCTTCCCTTGCAAACTTTGGAGTTGGTTTAAGGTAGAAGGAGGAGGAAAATTGATAATAGATTCAACCTTCAAAGGATCCACCCTGGTCCCATTTGGAGAAACTATAAAGATGATAATTCATCCAGACTCCACACAAAAAATTCATTTATGTGGATTCAATCGTATGCGGTAATATCGACATTGTAGGAAAATGGCTTGTAAGTGTGTCGGGTGATGTTGACGACGCATGGAATGCACCGGTAAGTCATCTATGTAAGGTTGTACAATATGCTTAATATCATAAAAGGCATAAGACATAGCGCATTGAAAAATCATACCAACATTCTTTAGACCAAAAGGGATTTTACGGTATGCGAAAGTACCCCAAGGGAAAATAAAAGCAGGCTTATGTTGATTCATAGGTAAAATATTGATTTGATTATAGCCTAAGAATCCATCCATCAAAGAGAAGATTTCACTCCCTGCACAATCCTCAATGATTTGGTCGACAAAAGGGGTTGGATAATTATCTTTGGGACAATCCTTGTTAATATCCCTATAATCAACAAAAACACAGATCATTCCTTGTTTCTTCATAACCGGAACAAGATTGGACACCCAACTAGTCAACGCTATAGGGTAGACAAAACCAGATTTAATAAGTCTTTCAAATTTGAGTTTGATCGCAAAATATTTTTGTGGATGAACTAGGTGAAGTCTTTGTCGAACGGGTTTAGCATAAGGGTATGTATTAATTTCATGTACAACAATATATGGATCAATTCGAGACATTTCTTCATAACTCCATGGAAAAACATCACATAATTCTTGGAAACGGGCATTGTAAATTTGGCTCTCATCAGGAGAACATGGGGCACCTATATGAACATTCTCCACTATCCTAGTCTTAATCGGAATATCTAGAGGGATAGTAGGTAAAATATTTCCCAGGTTCCCTTCATACAAAACATCACATGTTGGTTCAGAAACTGGGGGAACAGTAATGACTGTAGACGGATTCAAAATCTTTTGGTAACTCTCGATAGTATCATGTTCTAGGAAGAGGATAGAATGATGATTCCCATCATCCCATGGGGTTTCTTCCATGGACATAATTGTCATGATCATTTCATCGGTGTGAAATACCATGTGAAAAAGATCTAGAGAGGTATCTAAGAGAGAACGAGGAGAAGGATTGGATGATTGAATAGATTGATAGGATAATTCCACCATACATAAAGGCATTTGGTCTCCATAATGAAGACATTCATCCAATATAGGTACTATCCAAGGGTCATAAGACTTAGGGGTTTCACCAACACTGGTCGAATTCATGTTAATAGAAGTGACAAAAGGAGGAGGAACATTGAGTGGTGGAATGGGGAAAGTAACCATTAACAATGAATCCTTTAAAAGACCCACACCGACATTCTCGTAACCAAGAGGTTTTTTGGCTACGAATGGAATGTTACTAGTGCATGAATCATAACCAAAAAAATTGATCCTCTCTACCGTAACAACTTTACCTTGGTGAGGGAAACATATCACATGGAAAAGCGTAGAAACAACTGTGTGCATAGCATCGATCCAACTATGACCAAATAAAAGGTTTTAAATGATAGGTGCATCAAACACCGCAACCTCAACAGTAACCGCTTTTCCTTCTAATGCAATAGATAACACAAGAAGAACACCACAAGGTTGAAACATTGTACCATTAAAAGATTTTAAAGTATTGTGTGACTCGATAAGGGAAGGAGAGCCAATGGCTTTCCAACAAGTGATGGACATGATGCAAGTCAAAGCTCCTTCATCAACAAATGTTAAAAAAATATTCTTATTTTCCTCAATGACTTGTATTTGAAAATCTAAATGATGAGAGAGCCTTGGAATGTCATCTTCCAAGTAAAATATTATGAAATTCATTGAGTAGGACAACTTTGAAGGAATTCGAGAGCCGACATCGCAAAAGGTGCCTATTCAAGATCTTTTGCAATATTGTAGTTTTGAGAAGCATGTGTCTACGAGTTAAATGAGGACTTACGAACAACACCCTTAGGAGGTGGAAAAAACACTGTATCTAGAATAGGTCGTTCTATATGAAGAGGACCATTGGGAGACATATTTGATGGAGGAGGTTGAGCCAATGGAGGAGGCAGATCATCGAATTTCTCTTTAGAAGGAGAATAATCTTTGGTTTGAGTAGCATCTGCAACTTCATTTTTCTTCGAGTCATCAGTACATATAAGTACTTAAGATGTGGTAGAGGGAGATGGTTGGTCATGAATAACCAATTGGGCCTCCTATTGATAAGGAAAAGGTTGTGACAAAATGACAAGTGTAGGAGGAGTATCGGTTCCTTGCAGAAACTTAGTAACTTCTGCATGTCTTGGACAATCTTTCGTATAATGGTATTCACCATAGATAAGACAAGGATAACGAGTTTTTCTCTTTTGTTTATAATCAGTAGGTCGAGTCTTGGTTTTATCTAGTTTTTTATTATTAGTTTTATCCTCTTTATTCTTACCCTTCCCTTTCTTTTTATTTTGATATTTACTGGTAGGTGTAGATGAACACCAAAGATGAAATGTCATGACATGATTGTTGGGGTGTTATCCTGATCGACCGTCAAACTTAGGAATGCATGATGGTAATTTGGATGGTATAACTGAACAATAAGGAGAATGAAAAATAGGATCATTCAAAATCCTAGATAAATCTGGTAAATCCAAAGTAGCTAGAAACGAGAACTGTCTGTTCACTTGAGGAAACTGGTAATTTTGGGGAGGCAATCTCGTAGGTATACCAGTAAGACCATAAGAAGTCTTTAAATAGTTAGACAGTCCTGTAAAATTTGGTTGTGGATGGTTTTGAGTCAAGTAGCTAACATGTGTTGGTTGATTTGGCATGCTACCTTGGAAAGGAGCATTAGATTGAAAATATTGACTCCAGGTAGGATTTACAAATCCTGGATAAGGTTACTCAGGATTATAGGGTACAAAATAATTTAATTGAGGGATTTCCCCCCTAGGTGGTTGTTGCTGTTGATTTCCTTGGAAAGGAAAATTCCAAGGTTGGGTTTGTAATCTAGGTATATACTTCCCGTAAAATGGGTTAGGACTCCCAACTTGGGGTTTCCCCCCAACTTGAGGTTGACCTCCAATAGGAAGTTGAAAACCAGAAGTGATAGAATGCATTATGCCTCCAAGATGATTGGAGATACTTCATCTTGGATGATTAGATCCTCCAAGTGGTGGAGGAATGTTAGGACCTCTGGATAGAACCTCGATAGGCGTGGGAACAAAATCGATAGCAACATTATACCTAGGTGGAACAAAAAGATTAGGTCCTCCATATGGAGCCTGGGTAGGATTTGCAATAGAACTATTAAGAGTGTTATGCCTAGGTGAAAGTGATGGATTTGATCTAAGAAGAAGTGACATTCCAATAGGAGCTTGAGTTGTTACCCTGGTAGAGATAGTGAGCTGGAGAGGAAGGATTGTATGAATACCATCCAACAACAGGTATGAAACCGTAACAACATTAATTTTCATGCCAGTAAAATGATCTAAAGGTATTGTATAAGTTGTAGAAGTAATGGGTGTATGTGATGACATAGGTTGGTTTGGACTCATTCCTAGTTTATCAAAAATATTGTGTCTCGAGGAAGTCCACCAAAAATAACGGATGGGGATTGGACTAGGATTAAAAATTCCATAAGTATGAACCAAAGTTCTAAATGATTCACTCTGAAATTGTGGACCATCCACACTGAACTCTATGTAATGTCCAAAAGGTATTCTAGTATAGTCTTCAACAACAACGTGTCCTGAAGTGTTTATTTAAAGAAAAAATGGATCTTGTATATCTTTCAATAATGGATTTATAGGAGGTGATGATTCTACCAATGGAGTAGAACCCTTGATCTTAGAGGACATTCCATTATTGACTTCTCCTTCAAGAGAAGGACCCTATGTTGAATTAGGACGCAAGGGGGCGTATTCTTACATTTTTTTCGAAGAAAACCCATACATTCTACATGAATGGCAAGGGTCAATGTTGGTCGCACCCAAAAAAGAATAAAAAATATCTATGGCTAAATAGAGAAACAAACAAAACTTCACTAATAAAATCTAGATATCAAGCACACCAACAAACTTTCTTACTTCTAAATCACTAGTTGGTGATGAAATCCAACGTTGCGAAATCAAGACAAGAAGGGGCTGGGATAAAGTGGGTGGAAACGTTACATTGACAAACTATTTAATAGACTTACATCATGGTGCAATATCCCACATGTAATCGTGGGTATACCCTCCAAGGAGCTCAAGTGAGTTTAGCCAACGTCGATTCCAAGTACCATGACGACTTTCCCGTCCACAGTCACCTCGTGTGAATACCCTAAAGAGATAAGATACCAAGGTTACCAATTACGACAATGATGCCTAGGGAAGCAGTTGACAGTTCGATATACGTGCAAAGGCAGGGTATCTAAGCTCAAAACTGACTCGAGAAGGTCTGCATAGGAATTTTCTCAAGTGACCCCCAATAATACACACAATCACTACACTAATACCAACAAATAAGGGTAAGTAACTCTATCGGTGCTAATGTGACCTCATGATTGAACCTTGTCTTAGAAGGGCTTCCCAGGACAATATGTATCAAGTAGATTTAACTCTCCCTATCACAAGATACTATTGTGTGTTTTCATGCTTTGGACAGTATTCCTCACAACCTATTACAAAGTGTTATCCCTAGCTAATTTTGGTGTATAAGCGTTCTAGAAAATAAAAGTTACTAGATAGAATTTAAAATTACACTGAATTTTAATGGTTGTTGATTAACTCAAAAATGAAGCATAGATGAAACTGATGAAGTGTTTGACCTTGACTCAACAATTTTGAAAGAGAGATGAGATGCAATATTTTTGTTCGATTAAATCTAATTACATAAGGGAGAAGTTTTTCTTTTTCTAGAATACAACAAGTTGCAAAACACAATTTCTTCAATCTTTGAACGATCTTAATGACAAACAATCAAAGATGTCAAATTTTCCAATTTTTTTATTTTTAAACAAACACTTGAATGCAAAAATTTCTTGTAAACACTACTAATATAAAAACAAACTTCAATTCTTTTTATTTTCAAATAAAAATAGAGATTTGAATCAAAAAGAAAAAGTTGTCCAAGAAGATGAATGCACTCATGACACAATTTTCCAAACTTAACTCATAATGCAACCAAAAATGTAAAAGTATGAAAACTTATTTTCCTAATGCAATAAAAAAAAAAATTGAATCAACAACAATCCAAAACTAAAAAAACATCAATAAAAAGTTATTTGACAAGAACTCAATGATGAAGCCTAGAGATTATACCCTTGCAAGAATAAGTGAAAGACAAAACTATGAAGCTTATGAAAAATATTCTCAACACTTGAGAAATGATTAAATTCAAGCTAAAAGATGCAAACCAAGTTGTGAATAATAACTCAACAAGACCAAAAATTCATTCCAATAAATGATCACAAATATGGGCAAAGAGGAAAAATTGATTGTCACTCCAAAACATTTCTACATGAATCATCACAGGCTACAAAAGAGCACAGTGCGACAATCAAGGATCATCGCAGGTAGTGGGAAATACACAGTGCAATGCCATCACCTTGGTTTTCACAGCAGGGTGCGACAATGACTGAAAGTAAAAGAAAAATGAATAGAGGACAAAGTTTCCCAATGAACTTTCAGTACCAGGGAGTCAACATGGATCACCCAATGACTTAGAGAATAAAAGATAAACCAAAAGAAGGAAAGCTAAAAGAAAAAAAAGAAGCAAAATCCAAAAGAGGATGTTCCCCAGTATGGTTGCCAATTTTGTTATTGAACAAATCGGTAAGTGCTGACACAAACTAATCTCGCTAACGTCAACAATAAATTAGAACAAAACATACGAGAATACAAGATTCTCCTTAGATTTGATTGTAATGTAAACTAGTTCATAGAGGGACAAATTGCATACCATTTAAACGTCGTTTGATCCTCACTAGTATCGTCCTTGCTCCATATTTGTATTTTTGGGATGTTGAACCTGTTAAGAATTACAAACCAGCAAAGAAAAAAAACAATAATATATATATTCCAATGAATCCTATGCATAATATCAAGGAGTTATAAAATAAAAATGGAGACACTTTTATAGGGAAGAAATGTATCACTGCATTATATTGATGAAAGTGGAGAATACAACTTATGCCTTGATGTTTCAAGGTACCTTCCAATGGGCCTTTTCTTCAACACACACACACCCTTTCTCCAATTCTTTTGATGAAGAGTATTCACAACTTGACTTGGAAAGCTAAAGCAAAGCTATCACAAGTACAATCTTCAACATAATTCTTCATGCATAAGACAACCTAGCCTTTCCCATGAGAGATCCCTCTTTTTATAGAGTGAAAAGGGATGGATGAGGATATTAGGATGATCCCACTAAATCGAAGAATCGAGTAAGATCCAAACCGATCGGAGGCCACCTCATATTCTAGAATATTCCATTCTAGAACTTTCGAGAATTCCACCTTTTTCAATTGTTTGAGCATCATTGCACCCTAAGCACAAACATCTTGCGATTCCACCGCAACCCATTTTGGTGCATCATGCGATGATCAAGCATCGTCACACCCCAAGCATTTAGCAGGGTGCAGTGATCTCCTTTGATAGGGTTTTTAAGAAACAAAATATGATTCAATTTCTCAGGTAGAAAGTCTCATTTCTTCAGTAGCTTCAAGGAGCAGAGGAATAGGTCATACATATATCATCAGTTGATAAGAGGGTGACCAAAATAATGTGTAACAATTGGAAAATATTTGAGGATGATGAACAAATAAAGAAATTCCTTGAAATGATTGATGAATTTTCAGAAACTCACATTGATCAAGAAAATCAAAATGATCTAGCTTGGATTATGGAGGAAGGAGAATTTGAAGAAAAGTTTAAGAATAAAATTACAAATCATAAAATGCTTCGGTTGAAAAATAATCATATTGCAAAAGGACCTATTCCTTTGGAAAGACTCTTCAATCAAAATGACATCCCTTTGAAATATACTTTGCATCCTCAACCAAAAGAAGTTAAAGATTGTAATATTGGTTCTAATGAAAGTCCAAAGCTTGTAAAGTTATCTAAATATATTCCCATTAAACAAAAGAAAAAATATACATAATTTCTTAAGGAATATAAAGATGTTTTTGCATGGTCTTATGAAGATTTGAAAAACTATGATACTTCTTTTATTGAGCACAAGATTCCTTTAAAAGTAGGTGTCAATAATTTTAAACAAAATGTTAGAAAAATCAATTCTATTATTTTTCCTGTAATAGAAAGGGAAGTTAAGAAACTTCTTGATGCAAAAATTATTGTTCCACTGAGATATTATGAATGGGTAGCTAATCTGGTTCATGTTAGAAAGAAAAATGGGGAAATAAGATTATGTGTGGATTTCATAAACTTAAATCTATCTTCATTAAAATATAATTACCCTATTCAAAAAATGCATCATATTCCTAAAAAGGTAGTAGCGGAAAATAAAATTTCTATGATTGATGGTTTTTCAGGATATAATCAAACAGTTGTTCATGACGATGATAAAGAAAAAAATACAATTACTACTCTATGGGGAACTTTTATGTATGATAAAATTCCATTTGGTTTGATGAATGCAGGTGAAACACTTCAAAGATCCATGGACTTATCTTTTGTTGGTGAAAGCGATAATTTTTTTGTTATTTATTTAGATGATATGACAGTTTTTTCCAATTCTGATGTAGAACATTTGAAAGACCTCAGAAAAACATTTGATAAATGCAGAAAATATGGTCTATCTCTAAATCCCAAGAGATCTCATTTTTCTATGTAAGAAGGAAAGTTTTATGTCACATTGTATCAAAAGATGGAATTAAAATTCATCGAGAAAGGGTTGAAGCCATTGATAAGAATATTTTTCCCATAAATAAATAAAAAATTCAATATTTTTTAGGAAGAATTGATTTTTTGAGAAGATTCATTCCAAATTTTGTTCAAATTGTTAAATTGATCATAGATATGCTGAATAAAGACAACTAAGTGAAATGGAAAACGAAAGCTAAGTGTTGATGATTACAGTTGTGTGAGACATTCTCCAGGACACAAAACTGAGAGAGAGCCCCTGAGAGGGGTGTGTGGTTCCTATCTGAGATAGATCTAGAATGTATAGATGGCCTCCCTCTTATAGAGAGTTGAGAATAAATCCATATGATTCTCCTTTATAACGCAGTGAGAAAGGTGATTTTCTGAGTTTAATGTGCTTGTGGATGAGCACAAGGTGAACGTGTGAATTCCCATAGAGTTGGGTGAATCGTCATGAGACAAAGATGACTATGATGTATTAGCGTCCTCTGATTAAAGAGTTGAGATGATGAACTCTAGATGATTCTCCTCTGTAATGCAGTGGGAAAGAAGATCTGTTGAGTGGATGTTCCTATGGATGAGCATAGGTGAACATGATCCTAGTGGTTGAGCACTAGTGAGTGTGGTTCTCTTGTGAGACATAGTGAGATAGAGATATGTGCATCCCTATGGATGTGCCTCTAGTAGATGAGCACTAGTGGGTGTATGAGATCCCTTGATATATTGTTCAAGAGTCAGATTGACCTATAACCCTATTTTTTATGTAAAGGGTATTGGTCGACCCCACCTTAATGCAAAATATAATTAATGTAAACTATAATTAATATAAAATATAATTAATGTAAAAGATAATTAATATGGTAATTATTAATTATATTTTGAGTTATTGAGGTCAGGCCTATTGTTCCAATAGTCACATCATTTGATGTGACAAGTCTTATCTAAATAAAGATGAATCCCCATTGAGGAAACACACTTGTCATTGTGTCATCTCATGATTTCAAAAGTTGTGGTATGAAATTATGAGAATTGCAGCACCCTCTTGTGTGCTAGGTTTGGTTATGGTGTGGGAGGTATTTCTCTTGAGGAATATAGCAAAGGATTGGCTGAGTTTTCTTCCCTTTTTGAGAAGGTCTTTCCAAGATGCTTCTTATTTTCTTCTGCATGGTTATTATTATTGTAATCTTGGTTTACTCTAGTAGTTACAGTTAAACATAAAATTTAAAGAAGATACATGAGACATAGATCCTTGAAATTCTAACATGGTATTAGAGAAGGCTTGAAGAAGACTATTGCACATTAAAATTGAAGGTAAACCTTATTATAAGAGTGAAGAGAAGAGGGTCAGACCCCTCTTAATTTCTTGTGGTAGATGATGAAGAGAACACAACAAAAAGAGAAACCCCTCAAAGAGGATGGAACGTCCACTTAAATTTTGTGTTGAGGTGTTGAGGGTATTGAAGAAAAACCATAGCTTGGAGAGTCCCCTCTAGGTTGTTGTAGAGGAGTCCTAACAATAGAACCATAACAGAATTAACCTCAGACCTAAAAAATTGCAGAAGAGGAGGTTGAGGCTTGATTGAAGGCTTAAAAGGGTTGGCCATAGGCCTCTAATACATTCGTAGACCTTTGGTATGTCTTGAGGCATGTGGGGTAATTTCTAAGGCTTCCGCAACCTGGAAGAAAAGGATCGGACCCATTATGAAGTTTCTATGGTGAAGGAAAAGGTCGAAACCTAGGATAAGGGTAAAGTATGGGGTACTTCTTCCAAAAATATAGCCAAAGTGTATAGGCCAGAGCCTAGGAGAAGGGTCAGACCCTTAAAGCTACCACATAATTCCCTAATAGTAGATCCATAAAGCTAACACCCTAACTTTCTAACACTCTAAAGCAGACACACTAACACAAAAGGCCTAGAAGGAAAGGGCCAGACTGTTCTTAAATTTCTGTGGTAAAATTAAAGGATCAAAACCTAAGACACATATTGAATATGACCACAAGATTTAGAACAAGCTCAACCATAGACCTATGCCAAGTTTAAATTCAGAGCTGATATTTCTAAGGCTGTCAAAAGGTAAAAATTGTATCAGTTTTGAAGATGGTGTTTTTCTGAGAAAGGAAGGCCGAATTTAAATCCTATATTAAGGACGACTTATTGGACAGTAGTAGGGCCATTACCCTTATCTAGTAAGTAGAATCCAAAACCGATATCAAGCTCCTTTATGCCATACTCAAATGGAATTATAGAAATTGGAAGATGACGGTATTTAGAACTATTGGAGATTGATATTTTGAGGCAATCTTTGGTTGACAAGTTCATGCATAAAAAAATATTATCTTTGGATTTTATTAGTGTTGTCTCAAGAATGAATAAATGATAAATAGATATATTTTATTAAGTTTTTTGTTTTTATTATGATGTTCCATATACCACTGAAGTTCCCTCCACAAGAAATTATAATCGCTTGAAGATATTGATGAAAAGAGTGGACCAATAGACCTATGGACAAGTTAAATTTATGAGGTATATCTATGTTGTCCTATTGCTCTAGTCTTCCTTCCTTTGATGTCATTTATTGATGAAAGTGTTTAATGATGGTGTTGGTTTATATTCCAGCAAAAATAAAAGGATGTGGATGTCTTGCCCAAGTACATTGAAAATGTTGATTACGGATCAAATTGAAACCCTTAAATACATATCTAAATTCAAGTTGTAACAATGTTGAGTAGCATCAAGAGATAAAAGAATACCTACAATAACATGTTTGGAATTTTTTTAAAATTCAACACTGGACAGGACCTTGTAAAGGTTGATGCAGACTTCGTCAAAGACTATGGATACAAGGAAAATAAGCGAGGAACGCCATTGATCATCATGACATTGACAAACAAGTAGAACCTCCATTGGTGTACACTCTCATGTATGCACTTGTATATATATATATATATATATATATATATATATATATATATATATTTCATCATTGTCATAATGATATTTGCAGGAGGAAGGAACCCTTGGTGCAAACCATGGACCTAGATAAGTCTCAATGCATTCAGAAGAAAAACACACTGGAAGTAAAGACTCTAGGTTTGATTGTTTTATTTATCATGACTATAACCTACATTTCTAAGGTTGGTACATTACAAGTAGGTGTTGTAGCTGTGACAACAATCCTTAAAATGTTTTGATTCTAGAGATGTACTCATGAATATCCACTAGGATATATTCCTTTCTTGTTTCCTTTTGTTTATTTTTATTGTTCCGGGTAGGTTAAAAACAAAGGAATATTCTTATCCTTTAGACTTTAGAGGTAGTCATTTGACTTAGAAGGACTCAAATCAATTAGGAAAGAGAGGCATCATCTTCTTGCTCTTCAACAGTCCAGAGGGAGATAACCATTGATTTAGTTGTTCTAGTTGATATTCTAGGGAACTTTGCAGTAGGCCATAAAAGGCCTTTCTGGGCTTGACAAAATCCATAAGAAGAAGAAATACATGCAGTTGATGGAAGTGTAGATAAATATAAAACAAGACTCATAGTCAAAATATTCTCACAAGCAGAGGGAGTGAACTATGATGAGACATTTTGATCCAGTAGCTCAATGCACTCCCATATGTACTACCATCCATGAGTTGGAAACTACATCAGATAGATGGATTCTTTATGAGTTTAGGGTTTCAACAAGAGTATTGTTAATTCAAACCTATACTATTACATTATTTGTGACAAGAGCCTAATTTTGATGGCTTATTCAGGAAGTCATGTTGTTCAATACAAGCAAGCCTCAACTTCTAATTTTGAGATGAAAGATCTCGGTATGATGCATTACTTATTGGGACAAGAAGTATGACCAAGAAGCAATGAGACGTTTTCCTAAATCAAGGAAAATATACAATGGAAATATTAAAAGAAGTTAAATATGATAGAATAAAAATCCATATCTACATCGATGGTGATATATTTGAAGAAAGAATAAATGATGATGATTCAGACGAGATTGATCCACATGTGTTTCGACAACTAATTGGATCATGAATGTATCTGGTTAACACCAGACTTGATATATGCTATGAAATGAATGTGCTTAGTTAATCCATGAGTCAACTGAGACAAACTCACTAGATAACATTTAAGCATGTATTGAAATATTTATGAGGCACAATTGGATATGGCCTGAGATATGCCTCCAGTGTGAACTTGAGTTTACAGGAATATATCGATACAGATTGAGGAAAGAGTGAAGTGGATCAAAAGAGCACATCCAATTGTTGTTTTACCTTGAATTTGACCATGGTTTATTGGTTCAGCAGGAAACAAATCCCCGTGGCCTTGAGTACTACAGAAGAAGAGTATATAGCATTGAGTGTGGAAGTTTGTGAAGCAGTGTGGCTTATGAAATATTTATTTGATCATGAGATGGATGCTATTATTACTTGTGATAACCAGATCTATGTAAATCTCTATGAGAACCTTGTGTTCTATGATAGATAGAAACACATTCAGATAAAATATCATTATATCAGATACATGTTGTAGAGGAAATCAGTACACACGTAGTATCTTCCTACACATGATCATATTTCATATATCTTCACCAAATCACTTGCCAATATGACGTACGAGTACTTCCATGAGAAACTGGCTTGGTAAATATTGCCTCCCTAGCTGAGAGGGAGTGTTGATGATTACAACTATCTGAGACATTCTCTAGGACACACACCTAAGAGAGATCCCATGAGAGGGATGTGTGGTTCCTATCTGAGACAAAGATGGAACGTAGAGATGGCCTCCTCCTTACAGAGATTTGAGAAGGACTCTAGATGATTCTATTGTGTAATGCAGTGAGAAAGGAGATATGCTTATTTGGATGTGCCTATGGTTGAGAACAAGGTGAACATGTGAATTACCATATATTTGGGTGCATCATCATGAGACAGAGATGAAGATGAAGTATTAGCCTCCTTGGAGAAAAGAGTTGATATGATGAACTCCAGATGAATCTCCTGTGTAATGCAGTAGGAAAGAATATATGTTGAGTGGAAGTTCTTGTGGATGAGCATGGGTGAACGTGATCCTAGTGGCTCAGCACTATAGAGTGTGTTTCTCCTATGAGACCCAATGAGATAGAGATATGGACATCCCTATGGATGTGCCCCTAGTGGCTGAGAATTAGTGGGTGTATGAGATACCTTACTATATGTTTCAAGAGTCGGACTTACCTGTAACCCTATTTTTTATGTAAAGGGTATAGGTCAGCCCTACCTTAATGTAAAAGATAATTAATGTAAAATATAATTAATGTAAAAGACAATTAATGTAAAATAAAATTAATATGGTAATTATTAATTATATTTTGAGTTATTGAGGTTGCCCATATTGTGCCAATAGACACATCATTTGATGTGACAAGTCTTATATAAATAAATGTGAAACCCCATTGAGGAAACACACTTATCATTGTGTCATCTCATGATTCCAGAAGTTGTGTTATGAAATTATGAGAATTACAGCACCCTCTTGTGTGATAGGTTTGGTGATGGCGTGGGAGGTATTTCTCTTGCGGAATATAGCGAAGGATTGGTTGGGTTTTCTTCCCTTATTGAGAAGGGATTCCCAGGATACTTCTTGTGTTCTTTTTCATGGTTATTCTTCTTTTGATTTTGGTTTGTTGCAATAGTTATGGTTCAAGTTACAGTTAAACAAAAAAATTAAAGAAGATAAATGAGCCATAGATCATTGAAATTCTAACACTAAACTATCTTTTCAACGAGTTAAAAAATCCATAGGAGAAGCACCGATTTTGGTAAGTCTAGATTATTCGAAAGAATTCCTAGTATTTTCTTTTGCATCCAAACATACAATTTCAATAGTGTTTTTACAAAAAAATAATGATGAATTTGAACAACCTATTTCCTTTTTTAGTAAAATCCCAAGAGATGTAGAATTGAAATATGATATTTTAGAAAAAACATGATTATGTTATGGTTAAAGAACTTAAATCTTTTAGGACATATATATTACATTCCAATGTGATAACATATGTACCCACCAGTACTGTTAGAGAAATCTTAGTGCAACCTGATAGTGATGGCAGAAGAGGCAATTTGTTGGAAAAGATTCAAGAATATGATCTAGAGATAAAGACAACTAATTGGTGAAAGGACAGGGTTTAGCAAAACTAGTTTCTAAATCCAATATTAAATCTCTTGGAATTAATCACATTGATTCTAAAAATTATTTACCGAATATTGAATAAATTGATGATAAAGTACCAACAAGTAAAATAGATGACAAATTATATTCCTCCCCTTGGTACAACAACATAGTATCATATCTTCTCACTCTTCAATGCCCCGCTGATTTGACCCTAGCAAAGGAAAGAACATTAAATATACAATAATTTAAGTATTTCATCATTGATGGTAAGTTCTATCGGAAATATCCTTTGGGTTTCTTATTAAGTCGCTTAACATAATTTGAAAAATAAGGTGTCACTGAAGAATTTCATGAAGGAATATGTGGAGGACACCATGCTTGGATAACAACAACATACAAAATCCTAAGGGAAGGATATTATTGGCCAAAACCATTCACTGATGTAAATGCAAAGGTTAGAGCCTGCAGACAATGCCAACTATTTGCTAGAAAGAAAAACCTTTGTGCCTTACCTTTAGTTCCCATCAAAGTTGAATATCCTTTCCAACAATGGGGTTTATATTTCATTGGAGAGATTCATCCTCAATCCAGTGCCCAACAAATATGGATCTTAACTACCACTGATTATTTTTCTAAATGGCTAGAAGCTATTCCAACTAGCAATGCTATAGACTTAGTGGTAATAAATTTCTTAGAGGAAAATATTTTAGAAATATTTGGTTGTCCAAGAAAAATAATTATAGACAACGCACAAGATTTTAAATCTATTGCTATGACAAAATTTTGTCAGAAATATAGTATTATTTTGGGCCATTCCATAGCTTATTATCCTCAAAGGAATTCACTAGAAGAATCTTCTATCAAAAGTTTGATGAGAATAATTAAGAAATTTCTAACATAAAATAAACAAGCTTGAAATATGCATTTAAAATATGCTTTATGGGAGAACATGATAAACACCAAGAAATCAATAGGTATGCAACCTTTTCAATTTCTTTACGGAACATGTGTTATTTTACCCATTAATATTTCTCTTCTCGTGATGAAATTATCGCAGGATGTTGATGAACAACAAAACAATTTGAAAAGAAGAATCAATAAAATAATTGAGGTTAATAAGATCATAGAAGAAGTAAATGAAAAAATTCAAAAATATCAAGAAAAAATGAAAGATATCTTTGATAAGAAAGCCAAAAATAGGGAATTCCTTCCTGGATATCTAGTTCTAAAGTGGGAAGCTAGAAGAGAGGATGTTGGAAACATGGAAAAATTGATCATCTTTGGTTTGGTTCTTATAATATTGTAGTGATTGAAGGGAGAAATTATCTCTCTTGAAAATCTAAATGGGGAGACTCTTGATGCCCTTATCAATGGGCGTTATTTGAAACATTTCATTCAATAGTTTAGTTTTCAATTTTATTTTTGTTTTCCATTGTAGATAATGTTGTGGATTGTATTTACATTGGAATTTAATTTAATTTTCCTTTACTTTTAAATCCTAATTGGTTTAAGAACTCATCATTGATGATTTATAATCCAATTAAGGATATTTTGGTGTTTTGATTGTTGAGAAAATATAGGTATATTCAATTTATATTGATTAATTAGGTTGGTTGTAATTGATGTCAACAATTGAAGAAAGTCTAGTATAAAATTACATAGCTAAGCAAGTTCAGTAAAAAATTCCATATCTCCAACAATATGGTTAAGGGGCTTAAGTTTGCTTGATGTATATTGGTATGAAGATTAGTATATATGCGGGTACAACTATTCTAGATGGATAGTACATGTCATGGTTAGAGATTTATGGCCTTATGAAGTTGGAAAACCCTCATGAGTTATTTAGAAGGAAAAAGAAGTCAAATTATTCTAGAATATCCTAGAAGAAGTTGACTAGTCAAATGGGTGAAACTAGGAGTTAATCATGGGTTAAGTTATTGCAATAAGAAAATAATTAAAAACAAATTAGTTGCAACAAGAAGTGGAGATTTTACTATTTGTAGCAAAGTGGGTTAGAAGTGGAGAAGTAATTAGAAGTGGGTTATCCCTAAAAGAAGGAAATTGGGTTAAGTCGGTTAGACGGTAACCCCTTGAGGAAGCTACATGGAAGTATAAATAAGAGAGCAAGTATCTCATATTAGCACCTATTGAGCACATTATATATATATATATATATATATATATATATATATATATATATTATTGTGTAAATATTAGTGTAGGTACTCATTGATACATTTAAAGTTATTCAAATCTGAGGTAGCATGAAGGGTTGACGATGAAAGTTTCATAATTGCATAAAATACTTGAAAAAAAATATAGTTTTTAAGGTGTACACAGGCTGCAGTGGAGAAGGGTGCATACGTACACAATATTATAGTATAACAAGGGTAATACATGTGGTAAAATCCATAAAAACTTGAGAATATGAATATTCCAGGTCTTTAGAGTATTAGATATTATTTTCGGGATATGAATATTCCAGGTCTTTAGAGTATGAAAGCAATCTCCCAGGAAGGTCTATAGTGATCAGGTACAAAAAATCTATCTACAAGTTCAAAAGGTATGTCTTATTTCTATGTGTAGTTGGATTTTTTTTATACATGAGAAATGGTTATGGGGGTTTGAGGATTTTCCCTAGAGAGGCTATTGGTTTCATGATAATTACTATATAAGTCAGATCTACAGAAATACAGTGCTGGTAAAATTAATATCTATCATTGGTACATCTTGTTAGTGTTGAGGCACATCTTGTATTTCTTGCCATATGGTTAAGGGTTTTTGTGGTACATGGTTGAGATATTGTATTGTGAAGTGGTTCTGAAGTGGTTGATTTATTGAGAGGATGTATATCAATAAGGTTTTGATGTCTATTCCATGCAAGGTTTATTATACTTGCTCATGATTATATACACTTGTATGACACATGACTAGAGAGATATAGATGCACTTGGTTAAGGGATGTGTATGAGGATGTATGTATAAGGAACAACTATAGTTTGGACATAGCGTTAGGTTGCAGGTTGATGTGACAGAGGAAACAAAGGGTCAAAGTTTTTCAGGAAGGTGAAAACCCTAGTTTTTAGAAGGTGTACACATGCTATCGTATAGATGGGTTGCATACATATGCAGGCTGCAGTAGAGACAATTCACATACATACATGAGTAGTAGCCCAAGCATGTCGTGTACCTCTGGGTTTTTATTGGTACAAGAAGGTTACATGTACATGTTGATCACTGACTATTGGTATAGGTTGGTTATAGGTTGCTGGCATAGATTGTTACAAGTTTATAGTGGTATATCTCACAGTGACAATGCAGTAGTGGTTTAATGATTTCACTTATATTGCAGGGAGAAAGGATAAGGTAAGTGTTGCACCTCTTTTGTCACCTTAGTGAGAAAAATAGAGGTGCTTGCAAGCTCAGTTGGGTCTGCTGAGCAGAACAGCTGCAAGGAAAAGAGTTAGGGAAATAAATAAAGAACAACAACTAAGAATTAAACTAAGAAATTCAATAACAACTAAATTCATGAGCATAGGGACATAGAAACAAAAAGAACAATAAGACCCATGTCACCAATGATGAGTCTGATCTATTAGTGAAAGAATACACCAAGAAGAAAGGGGACTATGAGTCCCTTATTCCTCCAAGGGAGGGCTCTTGGACCCCCACTAGAAAGCTCTTCTTACAACAAATAAAAATGGAAAATGATCAACGAACTTTTTGAAAATCCACTCAAGGGGTGAGATGGATTTCCCAATGCAATGGTGCAAATATACTCTTGGAAAGGATTGAGTCCTCAAGAGAATAATGGCAGCATAACTTTGCTTTGAATTCCTTGAAAAATGAAGTGTTTCCATGGCCCTTTTATAGCATTCCTTCAAGCTATTGTTCAACCAGTTTGTAGTGTGAAAAGAGGCTAATTAGGGAATTTCTAGGTCTTTGAACAACCATCCAGTCGAATCCAGTCCAGATTTGAGTGTCAAATATACTTGGGAGCTGAACCATAAGTGGGTGGGAGGCCGACCACTCTCATAAATGTGTTGTTTCGCAGGTGCGTGGATTTTTGCGATAACAATAGCACATCATGCGCATGTACACGATTTCTGCGTTCATGTTCCATGCATGTGCGCATGCTCCTAGTGTTTTCATAGCACCCTCCAATTTTTCACTACTTTGTATAGTTGTTTGATCCTTTTATGAATTCTTTGGTGTTAATTCAGGTCCATGGATGACTTCATCACTGTTTGACGATGCTGAGTTCTTGTAACCATGTGTAGATGAAATTTCAGTGATAACAGATGCCCCATGATGGATGAGGTTAGGAGCATACGTATACCCGAAATCCATCAATGTTTCTTCTACTGAGAATGATGTTGTAAGAGACAGAAATAGTGGGATCGCCCAGAGCGATTCGTTGGAGGGAAAAAGGAAACAGTAGAACCTGTTAGCACTCTGTAAATTTCCTAGAGTTTGAAAAAGAAGGAATCCACAAAGGTAACTTTATCCAAACGCTTTTAAAGCTGGGATCTAGCCCTTCCAGCTTCAGAGAGGGATCTCTCTATAAGATTTAGATTTTTTTTTAATTAAGATGTTAGGCTAGGTAAAGGAATAGGTAGGTTTTGTTGTAAAAGTGTTTTTGGATTGGTTGAGACAGTCTACACCTCCATTGGGCTATGGGGTCTATGTTATAATCAATATGAGATACAAACCATAAACATAAAGGAAAAATTCCACAGGGCGAGATAATATACTCATTGGATCTTTAATAACTTAAATGATGGACAGAAGAAAAGATGAGAAAGATACATTCAACTAAGAGGTAGTTAAGAATTTCTTAATTGAAAACATTAGAAGATAAACATTCAAATCTTTAAATTCGGAAACAGGGTATCCAAGATAAATCATGCAACATACGTTACTCTTAAAGATTAGTTTCAGAAAACAAAATGATCCCAAAGAAAGGATAACATTTAACTTAGAGAATAAACGTCACCAGTGAATACACACAAGAATCCTGTAAAGTACTTCCTCTTTATTAATGGTAGATCTCTTCAAAAATGGTTACCGTCTAATAGCGCCAGGGTGTAAAGATCAACAACCCTCAACACCTCGAAAAGTAAAGTATTTATAATTTCAAATTACAAACGTTCCTGTCATAACTGATCAGGATGTGCTCATTCTATTTTAAGCCTAACTAATTTAACTAATCAAACTGATTGATGACTTGGTACAACTGCATGCAGAATTTATGGGGTAGGCCATTGGAAAGATTCTTTCACAACCTCTTCTGAATGGAAAGGTGACTGGACCTAGAGAGCTCGTCTGCTAATCGAGCAAATCACAGAGTTCCTCCCATCTGAGATGACTAGGCACATTGATTTTGAGCAATCTCTGATACACTTCATCCATTTCCGTATATTTGGCGAAAGTGGGCTTAGTGAGGAATATGTATCAAATCTCATGTTGGATACTGATGTCCAACTGAAGACAATCCAGGAATTCTTTACCGGTGATGCTCCCTTGTATGCCAACAAATTTTGAATTATTTTTAGACACTTCAGCCAGTCTCTTTTTGTAATCTAGAAGTGTCATCAGTTTATCATTAATAAATTTCAGACCTGGGAGACCTTTCTTCTGGAGAGTCTCGATCTTGCTGAAGAATTTCTATACCCCCTGGTCCATGATCTAAACCTTTTCTTCTAGTTGAAGCAATAAACCCCTCTTGGTCAAAACTCTTTTGACCTCAAGGATGGTTTATGTTCTTTCATCGATCTTCAACTCTTATAGCTCTTCTCGGGTTTTAGAATTTAGGAATTTGATGATTTCATTTGCCTAAGTTGGCATGTCTCCTAATTCTATTCTGATCTTTTCAATGGCTTGTTTTCTCCTCTGGACCAACTCGTTCTATTCAAACATGATTTGGATTATGGGCCATATTTCATTTATGGACTTTGTGATGTCTGTCCATACATTTTCTTTGACTTCAGCCAAAGTCTTTCCTACCACTATTTGCCTTTGGAGTTGCTGTAGTTCCTTCCTGAGCTGCTCAGTTACCTGCTTTTCTTTGGATAGATTGGTTTGGAAAGAAGTTTTGAGTTCCTGGAGGTTCTCAACTTCGTTCTTCAGCCTATTGATTTCTATCTCTTGCAGGTTCATTATCTCCATGGACTTGGTGAGATCTACTACTCCCTCTTGTGGTGTCACTGAGATTGAAGATGGAATTGTTGTTACTGCTGCTGTGCTCAATCCTGCAATTGGGATAGCACTCAATGGAATGGCTTCCATAGACTTCAACTGCTCTTTCTCCTTTAGCAGTTTCTCCATCTCTTCTTCCATTTCTTTGAGCTGGGCATTCTGCTCCATGAGAAGCTTACGCATTTCGTCCTTCTTGCCTTCTTTTTCTGCTATCTCCCTCGTCTGTGAGTCTTCTATAGGAGAAATCTTCAGTTGTTTCCTCAGGGAGGCGATATCAGCATTCTTCTTTTTTATCATATCTTCTGCAGCTTTGACGTTCGCAGGATCATAGCCGATCTTGAGGACCAACTCCTCCAAAGTCTTAATTCTGGTGTGCTTTGCAAAGGAAGATATTTTTTCTAGCTTGAGCTGCATTTGAGCATTATTGAGAGACACCTGAAATTTGGCTGTTGAAGAAGAAGCATGTGCCAATGTATGGAATACCATCTCACCTGTTTGTTTGTGCAGATCCATCTGATCTGCTGGGTGCACATCCTTTGCCTGGAATTCGAAAGTGGCCCTCTTATAGTCCGAGATCACCTTGGGATCCGGAACCTGCACTTGGAGGAAGGCCATGTGCATCCTTCCCTTTTCTATATTGAATGCAGACAACAGTATATGCTGCGCAGTCGACGTTTGTTTCCGAAACTGAGCATAAGTACTGCTGGTAAGGGTTTGATTCTTCTTCTTGATCAGCTCATACTTCTCGAAGATGCTCAATTTGTGCCCAGTCTTGCCTGGCTGATTGTTCAAGGGAGAGTCTGTGGATTTATTCAGTACTGTTGGGGTAATTCCCTGATAAAGGCTCAAACCAAAAGGTGGAATGATTGGCTTAATTACTGTGGTAGTTACTATGGTAGGTGGGGCTTCTTGTTCTACTGTCGTTCCAGGCATTGAAACTGTCTTTGGCCTCTTGGTGTGCATCTAGAACTCTTCTGATGATACCTCCGTTACCGACAGAGATGACTCTTGTTGAGGCATTTTTTCCTTGGGGACCTATGGCGTGGTAGTTGGTTGCACAGTTGTCGGGGGAACCTGCTATTCCACTTCAACCTGTTGTTCCACTTCGACCAAGGTGTCAGGCATCCACACATTCTGGTTGGCAAATTTTTCAATCTCAGGCTTGGACTCATGAACATACGGGATGTTTTTTTTTTTCACCTGCATTTCTGAAATGATCCCATAGGGATCATAGTGCCATGGGAAACTTGTAAAGAATTTCATTTCTTTCAATATTTTGTCAGCTTCTTCCCCGACGCCTCGACTATTGCAGATGAAAGAGCCAATCTGCCCTTTGATTCTCAATTGCTGCTTCTTCTTCAGGGAAACAAAATGAATGTCATCTAAATTCATAATCTGCCTCATATAAACTAATGCAAAGATTCTTACCGACACATATTTGGGTAGCTTGTAAGGTGCCAATTCACACCTGAAAACTCTGATCTCGGTATGGCTTTGATACAGGTACCAGTCCCTTGTCCTTTCTTTGTCTGAGAGATGTAGGATTCTCTGGACCTCGTTGTTTATTCATGGCTTGGGTCTGCCACTCAACATGATTACCACAGGGTGGTAGAAAAGATCAATAAATGCCTTGAAGCTATACTCTGTGGAATTGTGCTTCAATAAATATGTCCACGTTGTGACTGGCTAAGGCCTTCCATCTGCGTCCATTTTCTGCATTGAAAAACTGAACTTGTCTGCTTGATAGAAAACAAACATGTAGGCCAATATAGAAGAATATATGAACATGCCTTTCATGCCAAAATTCATGAACTGTTCGTGACTATTGTTGGCCAAGAAGGTACTGAAATCGAACTGTGTGGTGGGTTTTTGATCAGTGGAGAAAATGGATAGAAAACCCAGAATGGGATCATCTACCCACTGGTCGGAATAGTATCCTAACAGAGTGCAAAGAGAGKAAATGATCTGGTTTCCATTGATGGAGAACATGGATGACGGGTAAGGTGGATTAGTGGAAGGGAATTGAGCGGAGGTGGGAAGGAACAACTCAAAAATTTGAGCTCTTTGGGGAAAKGTCATCTTTTGATACAACTYTGTAAGGATTTCTAGGTTGAAAGGGTAAAYAGAATCAACACARGGAATTTCCATCATTTGGTCAATGTCTTCAGGAGTGATGAAGAAGAGGATGTCTCCAGATGAAGAGACGATGGCCCTCTGGTTGGGAATATAATGAGCTTGGCATTTGAGGGTGAATTCGGGAAAGTGGTGTATCCGGGGAAAAAGGTACAGGGGCAAATTGGACTCCCAGAGTCCAATTTCTTTGCTCTGGTCTAGGAACACCTCCCGGAGCCATGACTGGAGGTCTAAAAAATCGAAGTCGCAAATGGTATCCACAATCAATCTTTCTTTATCGACCAACGGGATTTTGTCCAAGTCAACAGGAGGAGGAAGAAAAGGATTTTCTTCTCCTTCCGCTGGTCTTGGATTTGGCGCCATCTCTGCAACAATACCTGCAATAAACACTATGTTAGTGGGGTCGACTGGCTGTGGATGAAGGTGACGGAGAAGCAATGGAGGCGTAAGAGGTAAGTTTTCTGGCATGATGGACGAATAGTGAATGAAAGGGGACTAACGATAGTTTTATTCAAAACTGGGGTCGGTTGGATGTGGGAGACAGGTCAGCAGGATAACGGGTATGTTATCCTATAATAAATGTACAACGGGCCACTTGGGGGTGAGGTGACAGGTGACGGTGGCCAAAACATACAGACGAGTGACGTGGAGGCTGGTGATTGGAGGTAAAAGTCGCACTAAGGGGATTTTCATGAGTGAAAAGGGTTAGGTACTGATAGAAGGGACTGATAGCAGTTATGAGATGAGACATAACTTGGGAACAAGTGGAACAAGTGGACTCAGTGGAGGATGACACCCATGAGTGACGGGGGCTGTCAGATAGCATTGGTGACGGGACTTCGGAACCAATAAAATTGGGCCACGTATGACAAAGGAACCACTGGAGGGAGATAACCATTCCGGACCCCCCCCCCCTTGGTTAAAAGAAGAACATCGAGGGGGGGGGTCCGAAAACCTTTTTAGACCGTTGATCTACGTGCCCATTTCCAAGCCGTAGATCTTATCATTCTCTTTAATACTCATTCCGTACCCCCCCCCTTCCATTAAAGGCAGAATGGATGGGGGGGTCCAGAATCCATTGTGGACCATTGATTTAAGCGCCCTTCCCTGGGTCGTCCAGATGTGCGCCAATGTTATTACCGATTCCAGACCCCCCCCCCTCGGTTTAAAGAAGAACGGTAGGGGGGGTCTGGAATACTATATGCACCGTAGATCTGGGCACCACGATCTGGATCGTTGAAAAGTGCACGGAGCATAAACCAGGAGCGGAGAAATATGTGTTGAGAAAACTCAGGATAAGTGCATTTTACGGGTTTTTCCCAAACTTTTCACCTAGACACCACCAAGGGACTTTGTCTAAACTATTCTTAGGAAATTGAGACATGGTGTAGCATTTTCATCAATCTGGTTTCATTGGTAGTGAAGCAAATGAAGAAACTCACCTACATGCTAACCTATCTTCCTAGGACAATTAACGCAGTTTAAACTCTTGGGTTAAGAAATTACTCTACCTAGGGGATATCTGACCAGGATTAGACAGTCTGGTCATATTTATTCACTAATCTAACCTAAGGGATATCTGACCAGGATTAGACAGTCTGGTCAGATTTATTCACTACCCTACAAACATTAAATTTAAAAAGAACTTGGCCATGCTTGAAGGGTATGGCCAAGTTACTATTATTGCATGGGGATTTCATTTCAATTCTTTTATGCCCTCTTTTATTTTCTTTTTCTTTTTTTCTTTTATTTTCTTTTCTTTTTCTTTTCTTTTTTCTTTTCTCAAATTATTTGCAGAATGAAAAATCATCCGTCAACAAAAATACTAGAAACAGATAATATCTATGTCACCAGTTGATCCCCTAAATTATAGGGTGATAACAACGGCTCTACCTGGGGATTGTACTTGCCCTGTTAAGTGCCAAGAATCTTGGTTCCTGTCATTCTGAACAAATCTGGCTAGTAGCCTTCGCTGGTTTTATTCTCAAAAATGGAAAAACAATGATCAGTAGCTTAGGGCCTTCTCTTCGGGCTTCAACCAACTGACTGATGTTCTTCACT
>JZKD02S2089058.1:710166-721379 GCA_000966675.3 Picea glauca | reverse complement strand
CTAGGTCTTTGACCAGCCATCCAGTCGAATCTAGTCCAGATTTGAGTGTCAAATCGACTTGGGAGATGAACCATAAGTGGATGGGAGGCCGACCACTCTCATAAATGCATTGTTTTATAGGTGCGCGACTTTTTGTGATAATAGTCGTGCATCGTGCGCATGTGCGTAATTTTCGTTCCTGTTCCGCTCATGTGCGCATGCGCCCAGTGTTTTCATAATTCCCTTCAATTTCTCAGTGCTTTGTATATTGTTTTGACCCTTTTATGAATGCTTTGGTGTTAATTAAGGTCCATGGATGACTCCATCACTGTTTGACGATGTTGAGTTCTTGTAACCATGTGTGGATGAAATTTTAGTGATAACAGTAAGGATAGGTGGTTGTAGCCACCTTACGGTTGTAGCCAGAGAACACAGGGGTTTGTAGCCTCCTTCTGGTTGTATCCATAGAATTGGGGAGTAGGAGCTTCCCTCAGGTTGTAGCCTGAAAATTTAGGGGGCCAGAGCCTCCTTCCAGTTGTGTCTAGAAAATAAAGGAAGTTGGTGCTTCCAATGAATGTAATTCTTAAAGACATATAAGAAAAATCATTCTATGATTTTCTCCCACATTTGGTTTCCACATAAAAATACTGGTGTATTGTGTATGTGTATGATTTTTCATTGTTCATGGTTTATTTACTATGCACTTATTGGATAATAATGTTATATTGATCATAAAGATAAATAACACTTACATATTATGGTTAAAAGGATTAAAAATATCTATTATTGATTCACCCCCCCTCTCAGTAATCCAATGATTTGATGTTTGTGTATTTTAGAGAAAGAATAATTTATTTCTATTGGAATATTGATTTTTTTTTCAGCTAATAACATTAGTAACAATATTTTTACTAGTGAAAAATAAGTTTTACTTTCTTATTTAATCATATTAACCTTTATAGAAATGATAAACTTAGAAAATATTAGAAAATTAAATCATGATATTTTAACAAGTCTGGCAAAGATCTTATACATTTCTTGATTCTAATTGAAAGGTATATCTAGGATAATCGTAGTAAATTAAGGTTTAATATTAGATTATAATAGGTGATTTCACTAAGGTTGATCCCTAAAAATATATATTTTCAGATATAACTTACCTATAGGTGAAGGTATATCTAGAATTGGAAGAAAACTAATCTCAGAGTATTATAAAATTGTAGACAGACCAACTTTACATTAAATCAAAAACAAATGCCATCCCTTGTATCTTGGATACATTGATTTCCCCCACTTCAAAGTAATAAAATTAAATAAGGCGTATGGTGAAAGGAAATTCATAAAATGATTACCCCCATCTTGTCCAAAAGTGATTATGAAACTAAATTCATAAAAATGATTTCCCTCATCTCAATGAAATGGAAACATGATTTTGAAGTGGTGAAAGGAAATTCAATGTGGGGTATATAGATAACTTCATCGGGGTACTGAACATGCATGATGGTAGTGAAGCAATATCTATGATGTATGTAAGGTTGTCTTACATATCTTCATTACATACTTTGTTATTTAGTTATTTTTCGATGATATTTATGTCTTGATCCAATTATGTTTCCTTAATGAAATCCACATAATATCTTTATAACCTTGAGATAAAACTAAATAAATAAAAGTCTCATATTCTAGTTAAATTTAGTTTGATTATCCTGGATAATTCTTCAGTAAATTTTGAAAAATAAAATCTTTATTAACTTGACTTGAAATTTATCACTAAGCATGTTCTAAATTTCTATATATGGTATTTTTTGTTACTTTTATATAGGATTAAATTTCTAAAGGAAATAAAGTATTTAGTTCAATAAAAAAAGAAATAATGACTCCATTTACCCAATAAAGGCACATGTTATACTATTCTTTAGTTCCTCCCAGGGGAGGCACAATCCCCAGTTGGAGCCTACGTTAGAACATAAATCAAAATATCAAATAAAGTTTCAAATTTTGAATTCTTTCTTAAATTGTTCCTATTTTTGTTGATTAATAAATAAATTTTCTCTTTAGAATTTTTATTTTATACACTAATAAAATTCGTTGTTTGTGTTTCGACAAGGTAGATCCATCCTAAACTATCAATATTGACGCATATTAACATCAAATATTCACGAGATTTTGTGGATACATAGCTGCACAATGTTTAATCTATGAAGTATTCATGTTCGTGGTTCCATTCTAGGACTTCATCTTTCAACGTTATTCAAAGATTTTGTTTCAAGTTACTCTGACTCCCTAAATTCTCGAAGATCGAAATTAATCGAAAATTATACCCTCTCCCTTAACATTTTTTGAGACTTCGTGCTTCAGGATTTCAAGCTCAAAGTTGAACGTTTTAGTCCTGAAGTCAGGAAACTCTAGAGAAATGAAGTTATGAAAAACACATTCATAAGGGGAAATATTTAGCTGACGTGTCCTATGCCACCTCACATTCATTATACGTGGAACTTAATTTAGGACTTTTGGACATGAAATTTGCACATTCTAGGATGACATGTGCCACCCATGTTCTTACAACACATCATCACATGTGACATCATCCTGCCACGTCACTCTAGAAGACTGTCCTCTAGGATATCATATTATCAACGAATCCAAGAAGTGTCAAAGTGCTGAAGTATAGAAGATTAAAGGTTAAGTAAGTATTAATAAAGAATTAATAAGGGTAAGTAATCACTTCGCGACTCCATCCTTTGGAATAATTTTAACATTTTCTATTCAATAGCCCCGAATTCTCAAAGTGTCAGAGTACTTTTTTTTTCTAATCCATATTATTAACGATAATTAAACATGATTAGGGTAAGATATTCGTATAAAGTTTACCACCATCAAGTAATCAATTTACCATATTTTTATCATTATGAATCTATCATTGAAATGAGAAATAATAAATGTATAAATAATGGAATGCTTAGTTATGATTTTATAAAATATTTGAACTCCACCTCTTCTCTGTATTCACATCTAGAACTCTACCTTGTCTCTGCATTTTGTATTCACAAGCATTATTTTTCTTACAGGAGTGGATATTGTCAACAAGAAATCATGGTGCCTCACAGGGGATAAAAAAGCAGGTCTAGGACCAGTTTGCAGAAGATCCAAACCCAAATTTTGATATGTTTTTGGATACTACTACTCATTTACCAGACATCATCAAATCATGGGAGCAGGTTTACAAAATACTCAAGGAAGAGAAATCCACAGTTTCTAATGATGAAAGTGAGAAGGAAGATGTTTTAAATATAAACAAGCTCAAGGAGGTCTCTAAGTCAAAATTACATAAGATTGCAACACAACCAAAGTTATTTCCCTACACAGACATGATACACTGGGTTCTGGAGCATGTAGATATACCAACTAGAACCATATACAACCATCAAACGAATATTGTTGGCTCGTTTCGACCAGAAGATATCCAATTAATGTATAAATTGTATAGTAATCCCAAATATGTTTCAATGTAGAATTTGTAAAGAATTTTGAGAAAGAGGAATGTGTATATTATGACAAAAGTTTCCATGGTATAGTTAAAGATTGGTGGGGAAATAAAAACAAATTTAAAGCAGATAGTCATAGTATATATTCTACAACTTATTTTTATGCACATATTATGTACATAGCTATGATCCTATGTAGGAGGTATGGAAATAAAACCCTACACATTTCACAGTGGATTAGGTCCCTATTATTCATGAAGTTGCAGAAGGTTTCATTTTTAATTGAGGAAAGTTGTTGTCTAATAACCTAGTCAAACAAATAGGGTTTTATACAAGTTAGAGGTCTAAAAGTGAACCAAATCCTTTTTACATGTTAGCATATATTATGGATGCTATATTTTACAAAACTCCTTTTCATTTAATGAATTGGATATGGACTCCAAAAAGTTTTGAGCCAATACATATCTATCATTCTAAACTGTGCGAGGAAAATAAAAAAGATCACTTTTATGAAATTTTCCATAATTTTATCATCTCGATTCATGAAGCTCTATATGGAAACCCCCCTCCTAGGATCTCTGAGAAGATTATGGAAAATTAAGGTATAATTGTAGACTGGTATATTGAGGAAATTTTTTCCTATATTATATTTTATGGTTGTTTGGAATCTCCTCATGCTTTACTAATATTTTTTCCAGATAGGCTCATTTGCAGAGAAGTTGCATACCAAACAATTTCTATGGGAATAAATAAAGAATTGAAGGCATCACAAAAGAGGGTATGTCAAACTTATCCCATACAAGTTGGTGAATATTCCTTGCTATATTTCAGACATGCTAAGGTTGAAGCTTCATCCTTATAAGATATTTCATTATCTTCTATTGAATTCAAAAGACATGATCCACATAAGGTGGAAAAAAATCATTTTCCTCGGTTTGGAACAAAAGAGTACTTGCATGAATATTATCCACTTGATGATATCTTCAAAGGAGTAAATATATATGATGAAGTTCTATCAAGGATACAAAATATTCCTGAGAAAGAAAAATCAAAGTTTCTTAATCTTGATGATATCTTCAAACGAGTAAATATATATGATGAAGTTCAATCAAGGATCCAAAATATTCTTGACAAAGAAAAATCAAAGTTTCTTAATTTTTGAAAACACGGGAGAAGTTGTTTGCCAAATAGTTTACAAGTGGAGCAAAGTCTTACTCATAATGGTAGTCCAACTTCAGAAGTTTTACCATCATATAATCACAAGGAACATCATTTTCCTGAGGTCAAAACCAAAGAAGTTGATAAAACAAACACATCATCAAAAGATACAACAATGAAGGAACCAACTCTACCAGGTAAGACTTTACAAAAAACAATAACAATGTTTCAATCTTTTATGAAGCATGGAAATATGTTCCCTCGGATTACTTCAAATATTGAAACTACCTTAAATTATAGTACTACTCAAGGGAATCTACTGCAATTAGATCTCCCATTCCTTCCTTAACTCCTCTTGCATAAATATTTGAGATACATGGTATAGAGGTAGTAAATGTTGACTATTTGACACCTATTGAGCCAGAAAAAATTCCATCGTTAGAAATCTTCTTCAATAAGAAAAGGAAATATATTGTGCAGAGAGAGATCCAGAAGAAAGGTGGAGTAATCACAAAAAGGCAAATTATGATATTTGATGGTCAAGGACTGAGTGACCCTGAATTTGGAAAATAGGTAGTTGATTCTTTGGGAGATTTTGCAACAACAAACCTATGGTCAGTGGAAAATTTAAGAGAAAATATTGATCAGAAAGATCTAATAATTGGGAAATTGCAAAATGATTTGAAACAAAAAAGGGTGATTATTGGAGAATGAGTTGACTCTGAACTAGATGAGGTTCAAAAAATTTATGAACAACATATTAAGCAACTAGAAGATAAAACAAGAATAATTATTCAAGATAAGCAAATGAGTAAGAATAATATTTCTTAGGAATATGCATTAATAGTCCATTTAAGATACCAGGTCAAAAAGGATGAAAATGAAATTGTTGATATTCCTTCTTTTAAGAAACAAAGGTATGGAAATTAATGATGGATTATAGTCTGTTATCACATGCTAATTTGTATTAATTTTTCCAAAGCATTCTATCCTTGTGCTATCTTTCCACTCATATTTTAAAAAAAAATCACCAGCTCCATCAAGTTCTCATCACCTAAATCCTTCACTCGACTAATCACCTAAAATAGTCATGTCCTCTGTGAGTCAAAATTGGAAAATATCCCAAACCTATATCTAGCCTTAATGCTTATCTAATTTCCTTGGTCCCATCACTTCATTCATTTTTACCCTCATTATCATATTCCTGTTGAAAATTAAAAATATTCCTTTTATTAAGCTTAATCTCCCTTATCCTATCCACAAAGTTATGTGAGGAGCCTCATATTCCCAAAGTCCTTAGAAAAATGGAAAAAGGTTTATTATTATTAATATAAATATTTTTATATTAAAATATTTATATTAATATTTAATCTAGTATTTAATTCATGACCTCATGTCAAGTCATGGTCACAAATCTCAATTTTTAATATTTTAATGTGGAAAAGTCAAAGGGTGGATGGAGGGAACATATCCATTTCAGGGGTTGAAAGCGAACGGGGGTTAATTTTTTAAAGTGGTCCCAAAATCCAAACCAACATGTTTTACGTTGGGGTACCTGTTAATACATGACACATTTCGGGAGAGGGAGTGGTGTGGATTAAAGCCACTCTCCACAAGCTCTGAAATTTCCTTACTTTGAATTTAGATTATTCCCCTTTCCCCATAATAAAATAAGATTATTTCATGAATATGTGTGCCCTACATATGAACTATGAAGTTTTTCTGATAAATGTTTCCTCCCAGTTGAAGAATTTCACAGAGGTGAAAATTAAATTTTACAGCAGAGAAATAAATGTTTTTGAATGGGAAAATGTACGTGGACTAAAGGTTTGGATAATTGTTTATCCAAAGCTTTTACAAAAGTAAAAGGGGAAGATCAAGGGATATTTTCATAGTTTACCAAGATGTTTTCCAAGACATGGTTTTCAAAACCACAGGAAAAAAACCAGTAAATAGTTTCCACAGTGAAATGGTAAATATTATTGGGAAAACCAAGACATGGTTTTCAAAACCATGGGAAGCAAGCAATAAATGATTTTTCAAAACCATGAGCATGGATTAAAATATGGAAATTTAATTCTATAGGATAAAAAATATTTGAGAATTGTTTTTATTCAAATATATTATTCCAAAATATTTAAGGATAATATGGATAAATGAATTAGATTTGAAAGAGTACAAGTGACATTTCACAGAGAATGTGGCAGTTAGTTTCTGTAGAAGTTGAGGATGAAAAGAAGATTTACAGGATAATTTTTTGGGTGAACTAGAATGAATTTTAAAAATTCAAAGGAGGTTATTTTCAAGAACGGACCAAAGAACATTAACCTTTTTCAATTTTCACACAAGTGTCATCGATTGGGAGATTCAAAGGAATCTTGGAGCCCTATTTTTCAGTTTCACGATTTCCTATTCGGGACATGTTTTTGTGACATGTATTTCAGCCAGATAGAGATGAATTTCAAGAATTTGAGAGAGGTTTTTCTTCAGAACTAGCTTATATACAAAAACCGTTCTCATATTTAACACAACTATTATGGTTTGAGAATTATAGGTGGCATTTTGAAGCCTATTTTTTCTCTTGAAAAACAAGAGATGTGTTAAAATGTGTCATGTTCTATTTGTAATTGTTCCTATTTTGGGACAGGAGTTGGAGTTAGAAATTGTGAGTTGGAAATGACCTTTAGTGCTATATATTTCATTTTACAAGAGTAGAGAAAGAGGGGGGTGGGGACTTTCAGCTAGGAAGGCAAAGGGACTGTGTGTAAATTTCTCATAATGTCCTTATGAATTAATACAATACTACAATGCTTTTGACTTCCAAGATTCATCACGGTGTATTATTTAGTGTGTTTTCCTCTAGTTCACATTCATTTCACTTATGTTATTTATTCTAAGCATAGCTAAGAGTACATGATTGGAATTCATCCTTGATAGATGCTCCTTTCATATGGTTAATGCAGTTGTTGTGTTTAATGATTACAAGTCCAGAATTCACTCTTTGTTAAGTGCTTTTTTCATTGTAGTTAACCTTATGTTATTTTTTCTAAAGTTACAATTGAGAATTCATCTTTGTTTGATCCTCTCATTTGTAATGCAATTTTYTGTTTCYTGTACTTTCATCATCTGAATACTATTTATTGTTGAAGGATATGCTTACTTTTCCTCTGTTCCCTTAGGAGTACATTAGTTGTATTAATATTCATAGTATATTTTAGGATTTGACCCCATTATGCAATGTTTACCTTTCTCTTGTTTGTCCTACCAACCTTCTTAAAAACTAAAACAAATCCTGTCCTATAGCAGAATATGACCTCTATGTGCTCATTGCCAAATCGTTTTTGAGTATTTTAAGTCTTTACATGTTTGAGAGAGCCCTTTATGGTTGGAAGGGTCAGAATCCATCCTAAAGTTGGTTTGTAGGTTACCTTGGAATTTCTTTGATGCATCCCAAAGAAACTACTGAGTGCCAACATTTTGGCACTGCTGTCAGAGAGAGAAGGTGAAATATTCCTTGGGATAAACAACAAAGTTCATATCTGAGTACTGATGGTGAAAAGTACGTAGACAGAGAAAGGTTGTACATCATTCACCCAGGAACTCGATTTTAAAGAATCTAGAATTCAAAATTTTCATGGCGTCTCCACTATCCAAATACACAGTAGCCTAAAGATTTTATTAATGACTCCATTGCTTCAATATGGATCAAAAATGTGCAAGGTATGCTCCAATGAATCTCTCTCATATTCCTGGTTTTCCAAATCATATTCCTCACATAGATTGGAAAAAATATTTTCCTAAATTCAAATATGGGAAAGGAAATGATTCTCCCTTGCACTTGATTAGATTTCACATGCACATATGTAAGTTGGGGGTTGAATTGCATGAGGATTGTTTGATGAAAATTTTTATGGCTACTCTAGAGGGGAAACAAAGACTATCATATGAAGGTTTAAATCCAGGTAGCTTATCCTCTCTTAAGGATTCCCACATAACATTCTTTAAGCATTATGGAGAATCTAATCCTTCATTCTTGGTGTTTAAAGATTGTTGTGAATTTTGTGAACATTTCATTAAATACCTTGAAAATGTTTTTGGTAATGAAGAGTGTATGAATGATGAAATCATAAAATCCATTTAGGAATTATCATCCCAACAACAAATAGTCCTTTGGCTGAAGATGAAGCTGATCAATAAATTGTTGCTAAAAATCATTTTCCTTCTCCTAAACTTGATGAAGATATTCAACACGATTTCCAACAAGACAAAGTGTTTCAAAGTTGTCTTTATTCCCCTGTGAATGATGTGGTTGTTTAAATTTTAAGTGGCTTAGATATGGATGAGGGTTCTAAAAATGCATCTATGGAGACCTAAAGAAGTGAACCAACAAATGACATAGAGTTTTGGGAAAGAAACAAAACAATGCATGCCACTTTTCAATCAGAAATATCGAAAGATAATGAAGAGGTAGTTGTTTTATTTGATTCCTTTGAAAATCATAGTTTTGAAAATGCATCCATGGGAACTATATACTGTGAAATATCTCATGCTATTATGTTTTCACATTTGCAAGAAGATTATGAACAAGAAATTATTTCTCTTCATTCACTTGAAAGTCAAAATGATAATCCTCAAGCAAAATTCCCGAAGGTTAATGAAACCAAATCAGAATTGTTTGATGAACAAAAGGATAGCCTTGATGCACATAATATAGATTTCATATTTGAAGATGTTCAAGGATGTATGAATGTTTTTTTTTATATCCATGGAATAGTAGACAAACCTATTGCTACCATTTCATTTGACAATGTTCTCAGAACTGAAGAAATAGATCAAGAACAACAAACACTTATGAATGAGGCTTGTCTTTCTGTTTTTGTTCATCAAGAAGAAATTATTTTTCATGGTTTTCAATATTTTTTGGCCATCCTATTACATTCATCAGTGAAGGAGGAATTTTCTTCATTTATAAACTCAAATTTTGGATTCAATTTTTTTTTGAGTTGTCATCTTTTACATTTGTCTACCTACTTAAGAAAAATATGAGCAGAGGACAATAGAGAAGCCAATTGCTTGATTGGTTGCATTGGCACTTTAGCATCACTTGATTGAGTATTCATTTCAGGATTTTTAAAGTAGATAGGAGTATGAAAATAAGCTTGTTGGTCAAGCAGTTTTTAGTTTGGGTTTTTAGCAGTGTGTACATTCAGATTGTAGTGGTGTATTTAGAATTCAGTTTTCAGTTGAGAGCAATGTACAGAATTGGGTTTTCAGTGGATAATAGTGAAGGTTCAGAGAAAGGTACACACATGTTTTAGGAGTAGCCCAATGGATCAGGCACCGATTCTATGAGTTCTTTGTTACCTCACTGGGAGGATACGATCCCCATTGGAGCCACTATTATCACATGCTAATTTGTATTAATTTTTCCAAATCATCTTGTCCTTGTGCTATCTTTCCACTCAGATTTTAAAATGTTTTCACCAGCTCCGTCAATTTCCCATCACCTAAATCCTTCACTCAACTAATCACCTAAAATAGTCATGTCCTCCATGAGTCAAAATTGGCAAATATCCCAAACCTATATCTAGACTTAATACTTATCTAATTTCCTTGGTCCCATCACTTCATTCATTTTTACCCTCATTATCATTTTCCCATTGAAAATTAGAAATATTCCTTTTATTAAGCTTAAGCTCCCTTATCCTATCCACAAAATTATGTGATGGGCCTCAGATGCCCAAAGTCCTTAGAAAAATGGAAAAAGGTTTATTCTTATTAATATAAATATTTTTATATTAAAATAAATATATTAATATTTAATCCAATATTTAATTCATGAACTCATGTCCATTCATGGGCACAAATCTCAATTTTTAATATTTTAATGTGGAAAAGTCAAAGGGTGGATGGCGGGAGGATATCCATTTCGGGGGTTGAAAGTGAACAGGGGTTAATTTTTTAAAGTGGTCCCAAAATCCAAACCACCATGTTTTACATTGGGGTACACATTATTACATGACACATTTCGAGAGAGGGAGTGGTGTGGATTAAAATCACTCTCCACAAGCTCCAAAATTTCCTTACTTTGAATTTAGATTACTCCTTATTCCCCATAATAAAATAAGATTATTTCATGAATATGTGTGCCCTAAATATGAACTATGAAGTTTTTATGATAAATGTTTCCTCCCTGTGGAAGAATTTCACATAGGTGAAAATCAAATTTTACAATGGAGAAAAAAATCTTTTTGAACTAGAAAATGTACATGCACTAAAGATTTGGATAACTGTTTATCCAAAGTTTTTATAGAAGTAAAAGGGGAAGATCAAGGGATATATTCATATTTTACCAAGATGGTTTCCAAGATATGGTTTTCAAAACCACAGGAAACAAACCAGTAATTAGTTTTCACAATGAAATGGTAAATATTTATTGGGAAAAACAAGACATGTTTTTCAAAACCTTGGGAAGCAAGAAATAAATGGTTTTTCAAAACCACGGGCATGAATTAAAATATGGAAATTTAATTCTACAGGATAAAAAATATTTGGGAATTATTTTTATTCAAATATATTATTCCCAAATAT
>JZKD02S2089058.1:599235-619240 GCA_000966675.3 Picea glauca | reverse complement strand
TAGAATAATCATCAATAATCAACATAAAATAATTTTCTTTTCTTGTACCTTCTTTCCTTGATGGTCCACATAAATCCATATGTACTAACTGGAGAGGTTTTTCTGTTGAAGGAAATTTTTTAGATTTGAGCTGAGTGCGAGTAAGTTTTCCTATCTGGGAAGGTTTACAAATAGAGTTGTATGGCTTTGATATATTTAGAATATCTTTTACTGCCCCATTGTTTCTGAGCTTGATTATATGATAAAAATTTAGGTGTCCAAGTCTCCTATGCCACAACCAACTTCCATCATATTTTCTTAAGTGGCATTCTTCTTTTTCTTCTTTTAACACATAGACATTATTTTTTGTTCTTATCCCTTTTGCAACCAGTTGTCCTGAACTCAAAGAATTTATTTTACAGTATTTAGAAGTAAAAACAACTTCACATCCTTTGTCATGGTTTAAAGATACCTTCATCGATCAGAGCAATGAAATTGGGCTCTGGCAGTCAAGTTTCCCTTTGCATCGTTTTCCCCAAGTCCATCATTTTCCCGAATTCGCCCTCAAATTCCATGCGCACTACCTCCCTGATTAGAGATCCATAGTATCTTCGTCTGTAGAAATTTTTTTCCTTATTACACCCAAGGCCATTGATCAAATTATGCAAGTACCCAGAGCTGAACCCTGTTCTCCCCTCACAATTGAAATTATGACAAAAATGTATCAGAACCTGTCTTTTCCCCAAAGAGCACAAATCTTTGAGTTGTTTCTCCCACAAGATGCCCAATTTCCTAAGAAGAATCCTCTTTATCATTCCTCTATATTTTTCAAAAAGGGAAACTATTTTATCTCAACACTGTGTTGTTTTCTCGGTTATTTCTTAGACGAATAGGTGGATGAACCTATCCTATGTTTCCTATCCATTTTCTCTGCTGAAGAGAAAGTTTCCACCCAGTTTGATTACAACGGTTTTTTGGAGGGAAACCTACATGAGCAACTGGAAAATTTCCCTACATAAGGCATGTTCCGGTATTATTCAATACTAGCCTACATGTTTATGTTCTATCAAACAGACAAATTTTCCTTTCTCATGCATAAAATGGACAAGGACGGAAAACCACAAGCAGTAACTTTATGGACGTTGTTGCTCAGAAGAAACTCCACTGACTTTAGTTTCAAATAGTTCATCAAGTTTTTTTATCACCCAATGGTAAGCATGCTTAGTAGAAGATGAAAAAAGAGGATAAATGAGGAGATCCAAAGAGTTCTGCACCTTTCAGATCTCGCAAAGACAGGGGATTGGTTCCTATATCAGAATCACACAGAGATCAGAGTGTATGGGTGTGAACTAGCTCCATACAAATTGCACAAGTATGTGCTTGTTCGAATATTTGCACTGGAATATATTCGTTAGATCATAAACTCATATGGAATTCATTTTGTTTCTATGAAGAAAAAACAATAGATGAGGATTAAAGGGAAAATATGATCATTTATCTGCAACAGTCGAGCTGCTGGGGAAGAAGCAGATAAACTATTAAAGGAAATTAAATTCAACACCAATTTCATTTGGCATTATGATCCAAGTGGGATCATTGTAGAGATGAGATCCAAAAACAAAAGTTAGCCTTATTCTCACACCCTCAAACTAGAAATTAAAAATTATGTGAACCAGACAAAGTGGGAGGCAAATACTCTGGTAGATACTGAACAATAGGAATATTGGGTATGATCCCTTGAATGTAAAAGAAACAAAGGAGATGTTAAAGAAAAAGAATGATGAAATTGCATCTTTGAGAAAGAAGCTAAAATTTCCACCAACAGAGTATTCACAAGCTAAAGAAATAGCTGAGACAAAAGACGAGAAAGAGGAATTGTTGAAGCTAATCATGCAGCAGAACACACAGATAAAGGAAATGGAGGCAGAATTGGAAAGGTTATTGAAAGAGAAGGAACAATCAACCCCAATGGAAGTCATTCCATTGAGTGCAGCTCCCCTTGTGGAAGTTAGTACATCATCTGTGCCAACAACCAATATAGCAGAAATTTCATCGGCAACTCCATTGAGAGCACTGGAAAAAACTGTGGAGCTAGAAAAATCCATGGAGGAGATGACTCTGCAAGGAACAGAGATCAATAGGCTGAAAATGGAGGTTGAAAGTCTCTAGTAACTCAAGTATTCCTTCCAAACAAGATACAACATTGAGAGACAATTATCAGAGAAGCTCAAGCAGGAAATACAACAGCTTTAGAAACAAACAGTGGCAGGTAAGACATTAGAAGAGGCTAAGGAAAATATCTGGATAGATATCTCCTACTCCATGAACGAAATTTGGCCCATGGTGCAAATCATGTTCGAGAAACATGATCTAGTGCTGAAGAGTAGGTAGGCCATCCACAGGATAAGAGGAGAGATGGGTGAAATTCCCTCAGCAGCTAACGCGGTCATCAAGTTTCTGAATTCAAAAACCAAGGAAGATCTTGAAAACCTGAAAGTTAAATACAAAACAGAGACTATCCTCGAATTTAAAAGAGTGTTGACCAAAAGAGGATTAATGTTGCAGTTGGAGGAGAAAGTTTAGAACATGGACATTGAAGTTCAGAGGTTTTTTAACAATCTTGAGGCCTTACAGAAAAAGGGCCTTCATGGCTTACTTGTCCTAAATGATAAATTGATGACCTTATCTGATTATAAGCAAAATATTTTCACCGTGGCCAAAGATAGTTCCAAGTTCTCAGGGATATAGGGAAACATCACAGGCAAAGGATTCTTGGAGACTTTACAGCCTGACCTCAACATACAACACAAAATCAAGTACATTTTCCTCACCAAGACGACTTTTGCCAAGTATACCGAGATGGATGAAATCTACCACCGGCTATTGAAAGTTACCATCCTCGTTACACAAAGATGGGAAGAGCTCTATGAATTGATTGAGTAAAGATAAAGGTCTCGTCCAAGTTAGCATCCAGCACAGTCAAATTCATATGAATGACTCACCAACAGTCTTCCCCAAAATTAGCATGAGAGATTCGATGCATCATCATCAGTTCCTATATTTTTTCATCTTGTTATCTAGATAGTTAAAAATAATATCTTCCATGTCCTGATATTGATGACAGGGTTGCTTGTAATTTTGATTATAAATACTTCAAACTTTGAAGTACTAAGGGTTGATCTTTACACCCGAGCAAGCTGTAATCACTGTAATTTTTATGAAGAGGTTATTCCAGTAATACAAAGAGACATTTCATAGGATTCTTGCGTGTTAGTTGTTGGTGAAGTTTCCTCTGTCTTCGTAAAAAGTTTTCTTTCTCAATTATCATGTTGTTTTTCTAGTCTAATCTTTAAAAGAAGTTAAAGTTGCAGAATTTTCCATCACATACTCTGTTCCTAATCTTTTATAGATTTAAATTTTTTCCTTCTAATGTTATGACAAATAAATTCTTAATTTCTTTTTTGTTGTAACTGATATCTCACCTTTTCAGCAATCCATCATTTTATTTTTAAAGAATCCAGCAGTTGCACTATCTTTCCCTGTAAAAAAAATCTTCTAAAAATTTTCCTTTGATCTCCATTTTTATAAAACAAACCCCATATCCCAATGGAAGCGTAAGTGACATTCAACCATTTTATTAAAATAATACAAACAACTCCATACTATTCTTTCTTAACTAGCCTAGGATCTAAAAATCCAAACAAATCTAAATATTACAGAGAGATTCGTCTCTGAAACTGGCAGGGCTAGATCCCAGTTTCGAAGTGGTTGGTTAAGGTTACCTCTTGTAAATTTTTTCTTCCCATTTACAACCTCTAGGAATTTATAGAGTGCTAACAGGGACATTCCACAGATGTTGATAGATGAAGGTGCATCCATAAGTATTTTGTCCTCTATTGCTTGGAAAGCTTTGGGTTTTCCTCATCTTGCGTCGGTTACGCAAAATCTATTAGCTTTTAACAGAAGAACCAGTCAACCTTTAGGGACCCTTCCTCAGTTTCCTATAACTTTGGGAGGAAAAATTGTCTTTATTGACGTCATGGTAGTCCAATACCCCTTGGATTTTGCTTTACTCCTTGGGCGGGATTATGTCTATTCCATGAAAGCTATTGTATCCACTCTTTTTCGTGTGATATCTTTCCCTCACAATGGAAGAATTGTGACTATTGATCAACTTTCATTCATCCGTCCTGATTGGATTACCTCCCTTAGTGGTTCTTATATGCAGAAAATATCACCCTTTCCACAAGTAAATTATGTGGCATTGTCTCCCATGCCTTCCACTGCCGATGGCAATGACTTGAATCTGGTAGTTGACATGGTGACCTCTTCAGTATGGCTATTGGAGCCTGAACTCCTTACCCCTCTCGCGACCCTCAACATGTGTTCCTTCCAGAGTGTGTTTCTTCTGTCAAATGAAGATCTCTTGGAAGCCATGACCAAGTTTTTTCCCTTGAAATGGTGTCCTTCCAGAGAATTTTCCTCTTGGAAGCCATGATCAAGAAGAGCCTAGAGCATGATTTTATGATTTCAATATCATTAAAAAATGAAACTAGATTTCAGTATAGTTTTTTTCTTTCAATCTTGTTAACAAATGAAACCAGCTGGGGATAGTTTTCGTGTCTTTGTAGCAACCACATTAAAAAATGAAACAAAGCTTATGAGCACAGTTCTTCTCATGTGTCAAGCTTGTTAAAAATGAAACAACTTCCCCCTCTCCATTTGCATCAAGTCCTACGTATAGTATTTGAAGCTTCATTTCATTCTCCTTTGTAGTTGGATGAAACGAAGATTGGGGGACAATGCTTCCAACCTCTGGACTTCATTCTGAAGTTGAGCCACTAGCTTCTTAAGCTAGGGCTTAAGTACCAACCATGTGAATATGTGAACTATGTGTTGGGAAGTCACAAGCATAGTTTTCTTTGGTTCAAGCTTGTGTACAAATGCAACCACCTTACCTCAAGCATAGTTTCCTCTGGTTCAAGCTTGTGAAAAAATGAAACCAGGTCCAAGCATTGTTTTGTTTAGTTTTTAAGATTGTAAAAAAATTAAAATCTATCCCAAGTATAGTTTTGTTTTGTTTTAAATCTTGCGTAAAAATGAAAACAATCTCGAGCTCAGTCTTCATTTTTTCTCATGCTCGTAAATACATGAGAATAAGTTACCGAGCTTAGTATTTGTTCTTTCTCATGCCCGTAAATCAATGAGAATGTAACCAAGTATAATTTTATCACTTTTTTGGACTCATAAAGGTTATACAAAAAAGGAACTCACTCGAGTTCCTTTAATCTCTTTTCAGGCTCTCTAAACATGAAAAGATTGTCAAGCGACCTTGTTCTTTTCACACTCGTAAAAGTATTTGAAGAAAACATTTGATGGGTGATAGTTTATCACTTTTTCGGTCTCATTAAACTAATTTATGAAAAAGGAACTGAGAGAGTTCTCTTTAAGTGTTTTTCAGACTCTCTAAACATGGAAAACCCATGAGTTTTCTTTCTTTAGACTCGTAAAAAAAACATCGAAAGGCCTATATGGTACTGAACCACTCCTTCTTAGGGTTCATTAAATATAATCTGAGGCTCTTGTCTGAAGGATGAGATTAAATTACAAACATATGTTATCCTCTTCAAGATTTTGTAAAAATAAAGAGGTACTCACCAGAAATGGTGGGGGAAAAATTGGGAAAGAAATGTATCTAAATTTGTATTCGATGGAAGAGTCACCTTTGAACATGACACCCTTTCAATTATTTTGTGTCTAGGTTGGAAAACCCACTTGTTTCTTGATCATACTCCTTTATAAGATTACCCTTTGGCCTATGATCCCTGTTGTTGAGTTAGTATTTCCAAGATAGTTGTCGTGTCGTCAATATGTTCAAAGATAATTTCAACCCAGAAAGCCTTCTATTGCATTGACCATTTTTGCAGTCCCCAAGCCTTATATTGTGTCGACCATCCCTGAGTCAATCCAGAGTTACTGGTTACTCTGTTCTACATCAAATCTTGTTACCTGTTTCTTGTCATTGATGTGGGATACATTAAGGTCCTCATGTGACGAGTCTTTTCCTGTCGACTTCAACTCATTTTCTAGGAATTAGACTTAGAAACTAATTGGTACCTTAGAACTTGCATGCCTCAATGGCAGGTTTCCTCGCTTTTGACAGTGGGTTTTCATCATTGGCCCTTGATTGGAATATTCCACCAAGTGTTCAACTTCAACTCATTAATTCACATTCGTTGGATTGTACTAGTGTACCTTGGGATTCATTGACATTAATGGTGATTTCCCTCACACTTGTTAACGATATACACTAATGATCGGTAATCAAGTAGTTTCTACCATGTTTGACTTCATCACATCTAATCACATGGATAGATTCATACTATAGAGTGGTGGAGATGAAGACCCTGACTATTTTCTGACAGATTCATGTTGGGTTAGAGTATATTCAGTTTGTATTGTTCCATAGATCCACATTGTATGTCTCATGGCTATGTTCAAATTTGAGTCTTTAACACATATATCCACAGTGTATTTTCGATGGCTATGTTAAGATTTGAGTCATATTGGGATGGATCCATAGTGTATGTTTGGTGGCCATGACCTGTCTTACTTGACATGGATATTTGAATGTCGGCATTTATGCTTCAAGGTTCATTTGTATTCTAAGTATGGGAATCCCTACCTCAGTGATGATATATTATGGTACTTTATTTCCTTGTTTGTTGGCGAGTTTCTGACCAAATCTTCCTTGTTTCCTACACACACTCGACAAAGTATATCAGTTATCACTTTGTTCTAACTTCATACTTTGGGGGGCTCTCTGTTACACATTATTTTCATCACCTTTATGACTGTTAATGATGTAAACCTATATGTTTCCTTCAGAGGGGTCAGTGGCCTGAATTCCTGAAGAAAGAAGGGAGAAGAACTTCCCTTGAGAGAAGGAGTTGTATTTTCCTTTGTAAAAACCCTATTTTGGAGGATTTCCATAGGTTTCTCTATACATAGGGTGAGGAAATGCCTGATTTCCACAGGTTTCACTATATCTAGGTCATGGAGTTTCTACAGGCTACATTATAGCTAGGGTGCGACGACCTTTGTATGTGGGAAAAATGAGCATTTTCTTGATGCTTATAGAAGGAGAATCTTCTATGGTGAGGTGGCCTTCGAATGTTTTGGATATACTCGCTTTCTTGATTTAGTGGGATCATCCTAACCTCCTCACCGTATCATATTCATATTATAAAAGGAGAGGAGCTCTCATGGGGAAAGTTGGTTGTTTTGGTTTGAGTTGAATTTGTCTTGAGATTGTTAGCTTGGTTAGATTGGCTTTGATATTTTCTTTGTCAAGATAGATTGTGAGTAGCTATCAGATCCATGGTCTCAGAATCCTTGGATCAAGAAGTGTGTGGGAATAAAGGAATCATTGGAAGGAACCTTATGATATCAAGGCATCCGGTTGTAATCTCTCTTCCTATTATTTAATATAATACAATGGCATGCTTCTTTCCCATAGAATTTCCTTTATTTTATTGCATAATTCCTTGATCATATTCATAGGTTGTCATTGCATATAATTCTACTTCTTTCACTTTGGTTGGTTTGTGTCTCACTATAGGATCAATATCACAAGAGCACCGGAGCGAAACAGGAACAACAAAGACATAAGGAAGCAACATTTAAAGGCATGTCTCTCATCTTTTGTTTGGTATTAAATTCGATGATTAGAGCCTAGGGAAAGAGCCATGTTCTGTATTTTTTTGTTCTAGATCTAGGTGGATCTAGGGAGATCATTTTATGTCCACATTCACCGATTTATCCAATAACATACGTGGTTCTCTGTTATCTGAATCAAATGTGATCAGCTGGGTTACCCCCAAGGTAGAGAGAACGAATTTTCTCTGTGATGGACAGGTTTGGAGGAACTCTAACACAGACATGGCTACATGAGACTAGGATAAGTCATAAACTAGACTATAATTATGAGCATCCCTAGCATGATTTTTATGCACATTCCTCCGTAAAGGCATATGTGGTATGTGGGGAATGGGTTTTGTGTTAGGACGTGGAATCATCAATAGTTTTCCTACAATAGCTAGAAGTTTTTATGAGGTGGTTCAGGTAGATTTGGGAGGCATACCGTATTGACGATTGTGGGTTTGCAGAAGAATTTAATTACTGGTGAGGATGAAACTACGATCAACCAAATTCCTTGGTTGAGTGGCACCTGGCTTTGGATATTGCCCCATTTGTGGTGGGGCGTGGTTGATAAATTTTTGTGTGTTCATCACACCTTGGTATTGTATGGGGTTTTGCAAAATAGTCAGAGGAAATGGTTGCAAATACTGTTGTGCGGCATGCTGAGGGGCATATGGTGTCGAAGGGCCTTGTGAGTTCATGGATGCCCTCATCTATTGGATATCAGGAATTTGGGGGAAATTATGAGTATAATTTCCATACTCACCACATATAGCACAAGGGAAGTTAGTCCAAATATTATTGTTCTTCCCTTGTCGTGGTTCACTATTATTGGTGACCCCTTAGGGGTCTTGGTATTGGTTTCCGCAACAGGATGGTTATGGGGTTCATTCCCTCCTGGTCCTGGGTTGTCATTGTTTCAGTTTTTTCCTTTCTTCTTATGATTCGTATTGGATGTATTCAACTATTCAAATGTATGAACATGTTGAATGGGAAAGGGTTGAACAAAGTTGATGTCAACGTCTGGTTGTCCTTGTGGAGGATCAATTGGCTGGGGAGGACCAAGAAATGGAAGATGAAAATTGTTCTATGGATAGGATCCATATGGTGTATAGGAAGTAGAGGTACTTCCACTACTTCTAGGGTTATATCTAGGGGTTGGGGGTGGACCCGTACTAGATTGAGAGACCGGATATGGCATGGGTATCAGTGGGGGTGCCATGAATGACTAAGGGGGAATAACAGGATATGAATATTGGTAAATGAGAGGAGTGTAATAAGATGGACCTCCATATATCAATGGATATTGGGGTGTACCGTACATAGGTGGTGGTTGGAAATACGAGTTGTGGTGTGTTATGATACCAATCAATCCATCCGCCACATGAGACATCCCATGTTTTTCCTAGTCGAATGGTACGAGTATTGGTGTGTCGAGTATCAATGTGTATAAGTAACCCGACTAAGCATAAATGAGGTCGTATTTTTGAGACTTACTGACATCTTCATCTTCATATTGGGGGAAGGTGGAGGCCACATATTTTGCAAGGATAGAGACGAGTGATCTGAAAAAACAATCGAAGCACTATTCTTTGGTGGTTTTTGCTTTGCATAAGCTATGTCATTGATGCCATTCATGAATGTGGTCGGTGATATGTGTGGCTGAGGTTTCTTTACATTCAAAGAGAATTTCTATACCATTTTCATGATGAACTGGTAATTGAAAGAAGGTAAAAAATGTTTTGGCCAAGGATTCAAAAGTCACATGGGACCCTGATTTTTCATCCACATACCATTTGGCTGACGGACCAGTGAGTGTGTACTAAAATAACCTTAAATGGATGGAGTCATCCATGATTTTGTTTGAAGACCACCATAAGTGGAAGGCCATGATATGGCTGGCGGGTTCTTCCCCTGATTTTCCTTCAAACTTTGGAATGTCTGAAGGGAGTTTGGTAGGCATAGCAGGCCATGTGGGGTGATGCAATATAGGGTCATTTGTGAGTTTACTCAAATCAGGTATGTTGAGGGAGGGAAAATATGGCATGTGGAGTAGTGGTGGGAAATTAGTTACAACCATGGTATGAGAAGGTTGTGTACCTGACCCTTGAGGGGGATTTGGTGGGGTTGAACTTCTCCCTGGAAAGGAAGTTCCCCCCCCTACTCCTTGTGAAGGAGAGATATTGAATGGGTGGCCTTGGGAATTGGACCCAAGTAAAGTGGAACCAAACAAAGATGATCCCAAAATAGTATCATTCACAGGGTTGTGAGATGGTTGATCTAGTGAGTTGGCGAGACTAGAAACTCCTCCTAGGATAGGAGGGAGATTTTGCAAGCATCTTGAGCGACAAGGATTCTTTGGGTCCCCTATCATGTCCGACTAGAAAAGTGAATGTGTGTAAATGGTGATGAGGGAAATAAATGAAAAAGAGACTTTGTATAATTTTGGACCTTCACAATATACCTTTCAATCACATGTAATCAAAGGAGCATCATACATAAATCAATTGACAAGAAACATAAATGTGGGTAGGTGGATTTTGTCTATGTGGGAGAACAAAGAAAAAAATTATCATGTCCTAAAAAGACATAACATCCTTCCTCTCAAAATAACACTAGACCTTCCAATAGCACTCAATAGTGGGGTCTGAAGCCACCAGAAGAGGAACTAGTGAAGGATGAAATGATCAATGGTAATGAGGGGTAGAGGGTGCACACCCTGAAAAAGATGGAGATATTTCCCAATAGCCACACAAAATCTGATCAAGGTGCAATTGCAACCCACAATTTCCACCTGGGTAGTTGTCCTAAACTTTCCCCACTAGGTACCTTGGTCAAAGTGCGACATTTAGATTTTTATCCTTAGAAATGGGTCACTAGGTGGATCCCTTCCAAGAGTTTGGTGACTCAAGGGGGGAGGCATAGAACAACCAGACCTCGGAATTTGAACCTTCATTGGTATCTCCCTGACTTATGGTTTTAGGAACACTTGACTTGTAGGATTTTACAGTTCCCTATTTGTCAACTTCTATTGTTTGAATATGTGAGAACCAAATAACGGGGGGATATTTGCATGCCTACCCCCAAGATCCTACCTAGAATAATAAAAATTCTTTTGGCACCTCCCGTGGAGGAAAAATTAGTTAGTTTTAAAAAAAAAATTAGATGTGGTTGTTTGAGACATTGGGAGTGTGAACCAATCTCGTTGGAATTAAGTGGGTGTGGATAATTTCTTCAAGAAATAGTGGGACATTTCTAAATCCCTTTGGAGGAAACCTACTTCAACCTCCACAATTCAAGATGAAATTATGTGAGTGAGTAGTGATTTTTTGTGTGATAAAGTGAACAAATGTGCCAAATTTTAAATACATTAGGTGTCAATTTGCATCATGTGAAATTCCTGTGGTCCTTACAAATCTTGATTAACTATCTTACTAGATACCATTCGTACAACCTTGCAGAATTTTAAAGTCCCTAAAGAACTAGCATGTGGACATATGGGTCCTTACCAATCCTTTAAACTCCCTAATGTGATTTAATCTAAGAAAGCTTCATAAAACTATCTTAGATTGCAAGCATGTGGGAATGTATGGGCTCATTACTATAATCTTTAAACTCCTTGTTGATGGGCGAAAATGACCATCCGTCAACTAGAACAACGATTCTGGTCCGGGGTTCTCTAAATAACCCAAGTCGTTTGGTATAACTCATTCTGACAGGTTTAATGGCTATGATAGCCAATCTAAAAGTCCTAAAAGAAACAAATAAAAGAAATAAAAGAACTTAATATTAACCAAGTAATTAATAATTACTATATATATATATATATATATATATAGATATATATAGATATATATATATATACATACGTATAATGTAAATTTTGTAGATATATTTAATAGCAGATTTACTTATCTCATTTATGTACATGATATACACGTTGCAATTTTTAATCTAAACTTACGAAACTCGATGTGAGAAAATGACTTCTTCGTAAACGCAGATAATGAAAGCACATAAAATATTTTTGGTTTTTTCTTTATAAATCAAAACTAATAAGAACAAATGCTATGAAACAAAAACACATGGATAGTGAAAAGCCAACCCATATATCTATGTTTCAGTGATGAGTAACGACAAAAAAAACATAAATGATCTAACTTGTTAGTGACTTAACACTATGTATCCAGGCATCTGCACGATTAGAGAACATCCAACCACCTTGTCCAAGAGGGAAACCTACAACGAACCTTAAAATTGTTCTGAATAAATGCAGAACAATGTGTTGGGAATTGAGTTTTAATAACAGAATGTATGATACAAATAGTCACTATGATCTTATGGTTTACAAGCAATTACAGTGAGATAAATCTTTTTGTAAGAATTTTGCATTTAAACATTCAATAGAAAATTAAAGATAAATCTTACCATTTGAGTTGAATAAATGATCACTCTATATAATATCTGAAGCATCACATATGGATAACATTTAAAAAGGAATTATCCCAACAACACAATAGATCACGGAGACTAAAGCTATCAAAAACCTATTATCATATTATGATAAGAAGAACTTAAACAAAGACACCATCCACAAGAAGCTAAAGTCGTAATGTGTATTTTTGTTCCATTAAAGTCTACAAATTAACCGTCCACCTTCAACCCTGGGCTAAGATGCCTTAATTACAAAAATCTCTAATATTTAAAGAGTTCAGAGAAGCCAAATATCTTATCTTGTGGGATAAGATTAAACCTCAAAAATGATTTGTTAATTACAAAATAGAGGGTAATATAACCACTCCATATCACACTGTATCTCTTAAAACTATAAAAAGCTTGTTCCCATTTACAAAAGATGAGACGAAGATATGGATAATAACCCCATAAATTCTTCATATCATTTGATCACCATAAACTACTAGATATCTTGAAAGAAAAGGATGAAATAAAGAAATTCAGATATAAATTTAACCAATATCTTCCAAATTTCGAATAAGAATAGATTGGCTACAGAATCTAATGATCTTATTGCTACCAACAAAAATATAAATTAATCCATATAATAATAGAAAAAAAAAATACAACTAAGATAAACAAAGATATCTTTACCTTCAACTGAAAACTCAATCCGAATCATAAGACTTCATAATTAACCACAACTTTGACATACTCAACATTCTTTATTATTATATTACTAGTTCTCTTCAGGCATTTCCCCGGTCTTTGTGCATTTAGTTTGAATCTGTGATTTTCAGTCATTAGTGAGTCAATCTAGGCTATGAAGGCCTTGATTTTAGATTGCAGGGAGGGCACATCTGTGTAGTATTTTTCTATCCAAAACAAACAAACATCACACTATGGATCTGATACAATTGTTTGAGGACAACCATGGTTGTGTGTCAAAATGTTACCACTGTTGTCTGTGGGTTTTTGGATGAGCTTGATAAAGGGATTTGGGCAATTCCCTTGCATGAGGGTTTTCATACAAATGATTAGGCCTGTCATTTGAGAGCCTGAGAGGCTTATCTATCAATCGTTTTTCCACCACAGGGGTTTCTATAGGAATTGTTATAGAAAAATAAAAATAATAAAAAAAATCATTTTCCTCAACCGGAACGAAAAAACTAAGAAATTTACCTCCAAAAAAACGAGACATATCTCTGCAATGATCCATTTTCTGGAGAAACTGCTCGATATGAAGGTAAAAGGGCTCATTTCGGTTCTGGATTTTCAATGGTTTCATCTAATTTGTCACGGTTTGCTCAGGAACGCTCCCACAAAGTGTGTCTCTAGTATGCAAAACGGGATTGGACAGACAGTCACAAAGGTGACCAGAACTCGTTGTGAGTATAAGGGGGATCCTTAATAGAGAAAAGCCCCAGCCTAAAAAAAAGGAGTAAGCTAGAAGTCACCCTAGTGTGTCCAGAATGTGAGCACAAGGGATTTCAAGCCATGAAAATCGAGCATTTTGTGTAATGAATTGTTGAGGGTACAGAATAGAGTCCAAGACTTAAATCGAAATAATGGACATGTCGTTTTCAAACTTCTTCTACCAGCAAAGTACAAAATATGATCGCATACGTTTGAGTATCATCATGTGTAAAGGGTGGAGTTACTCATTATAAGGTCAATAAGAGAGGTGTTTTGACAAATCACACATAATGACCATAAAAGGATTTATTAAGAATGATACATGGAACAAAATCATAGTCTAACATTAATCGATTCATGGTATAGCATTCCAATGTCCAAAGTAAACCAATGAGAAATTAAAAACAACCATTTTATCGACATGAGATAAACCTTAAAGAAAAAAATCATTCTTAAAAAAGGTTTGTATGATCATTAGTTTTCTTAGGAAAATAAGCGTTAAAATCAAATGCAATAAATTCTCAAGTTTCAATGCTTCGTTTATGCTTTTAGTCATAAACGAAGCATGAAAACGAGAACTAGGAAAAATAAAAACCTTTTATAGCCCAAGATTCATCTTTCAAGTAGCAATGTTCAACTGTTTAAGCGGAGGCAACTATAATTTTTATGATTCGCCACTTTAAGAATTGAAAATATTGTGGGGTTTCCAACAATGGCGACTTCCTGGGAGAAGAAGTTATCTCTGTATCACCGATGAGTTCAGGTTAGGATTGTTAGAATGATTGCAGATCAAAGACTAGATGAAATACATCAAGCATCTTGACAATCATTACACGGTCCAGCTTCAGACATATTTTGTTAAAATGAAATATGGTGACAAGTTTTACAAAATGAGACCCATGATGTTCAAGTCAATGGCTCCAATACTGATGATAGGGCCACTGCTGCTAACAGGTGTCCATAGCCTCAACATGGATTTCAATTAACCCACTCTGACGCCTCTATCCTGTATGATAAATTTCAATTCAAAATGCAGGATGCTTATGACCAATATCCAAATTTATACCTGAGAATTTTTCTTGAACCTGACATTGCTTTTCTGCCAACAGGCCTATTTAGTGCCTTGACGAAGTTGTCTTGGCATCATGCATGAATTTACCCACTACCAACAGACCTGTTCAATATCCCAATGGGTTTACAAACACTTCCCACAACTCTTGAGAAATTATTCACAATATGATATAAATTTAAAGACATTCAGAAGAGTGGGGTGATGCTGAAAATTCCAGTTTTTACAAGACTTTCTATTTTCCAGACTTTTAATTTTTGCTTGATAACCTTCATCATGATCTGAAAATAGTTTACCGATGAAACTAATTTTTTGAGGACAGGAAGGCATCCTTGAGTCACTTTCTTAAAAGCATGGATAGCGTAAAGATATTTTAATGATAGTCGTGTCTGCTCATAATTGCAAAGTGAAACCATGAAATCAATTCTGAACAAAAAAAACCTCTTTAACTAGTCTGTGTTTTAGGAAATTACAGCAGTTGACACACTGACAGTCCTTGACAGATGTTTAAGATGAGGCATTCTGGTTTCCTTCCTTGAACTAAACTATGATACATACATGTTTTAACCAGAAAGCAATGAAAACAATCAAAAATTAAAAGAACCAAAATCAGAAAACAAAAATAAATCAAAGCAGAAAAAATATGTACAAAGGTGGATTCGAAAACATCATGTGAAATATCTCTTGAGAAACTGAAAGAAAATAGAAAAATCCTCGTCGATGTGAAAGCATTCCTACTCGTGGTACCTTGCGTTAGGGTTGAATTTACAATTCAGATTTATTTATCTCTTTACTTTCCATTTAAAATTTTCATAATAATACTGCGGCTTTGAAAAGAAATATTCAACGAAAAGAAAAGAGAAAAGAATCATGTGGACTTCCCTGACAATAGTCATATTATGGTTCTCGTGGTGCGCCCACTTGTGCTCATGACTGCATTATTACAAAGAGAAATAGTGAGGAATAAAACTGAAAGAAAACCTACTCCTAAACCTACCCTATCTACTAAACAAATCAGAATACTACGTGAAGTCATGCTTCCAATGTAGCCATCATAATAACTCCAATCCTATAGTAGAAACAAAATCACATATTACTAACAAGAATGCTAGTATATCGAAAAATGAAAAAAATATATCATACTCACCTTTATCATCCTCATTTAAAAACAAAGCAAGCATGGTCTTACCATTCCCTTGAACATTCTCGTTGTATGAATCCTCCAACCATTCGACAATTTTGTCATTATATGGGTTACAAAAATATGAAAAAATGAGATTATGAAGCTTGTGAGAGTTATGGGGACCTAACATAACCATCGGCCTAAACCGAAGTGCCCCATCCTCCCGACAATATTCCTTTCGTTCCATAGTTTCTCCATCTAAAGGATATAAAATGAGTGTGTTGAAGTTACCTACTTGATCTCTAAATAAAGGGAAGATAATCTTACCATTCCCTGGGAACTTTTCGAGATATGAATACTCCAACCAATCTGCAATACTATCATGATACATGCAATTACTGACATGGGATGGTTTGAAAAAATTCACATGTGAGAAATATTCCTGGTGAGAATAAAGTATTAGACTATCAAGGAGAGAATCTTGTAAAAAGGTCGGATCAAGATGGCGAGAACTTATCATGTTTCTCGATCGGAAAATAAGTGTTTCATTCTCTTGAAACTTTACATTGAGCTTAGATATTTCAAGGTTAACTATTTGCAGTGAACTAGATGTTACGACCGATAAAACATCATTGGTAGTAATATTTGGTCAATTATATTTTTCAAACTCAAATAATTGATCATGGAAAAATTTAGATCCTTCTAGAAACACAAATTGGGATGTATCAATGGAATATGCAATTTGGGATTCTTTCAAATCATTTCTTGATTTACCCACAGATAATTGATGAGAATAAAAATTAATATGTTCATGGGAAGAATTATTTCCCTCTTTATCTTCTATTTGGTGATCTCTTTGTACCTGATTATATAATGTTGAATTCTCTCCAAGGTAATATGGAACATGCAATCGCACAACATTAGCATAAAAAATATCAGGGTACAAGGAATAATATGTAGAAGAATTAAGGAGACATAATGCATGGCTTGAAATCATAGGTATATGCATTTCAAAATATGGTTTTGTCCCCTCTCCTTGTATAAACTGATCATCCTCTTTTGGATTCTCTTTCAAATAATACGAGAGAGTTTTTAAGAGACAATTTGATTCATCGTGCAAGGGAAAAATTGAGGGAAAATCACTAGAGATAGAAGGTTGATTAATAGTATGACTAATGATTTTGTCTCCTATTGATTGATCATGGATCTGTTCAACTAAATTAGGGGCAGATTTATCGTCCACATGATTATCAACTTCACATTCAACCTCTTTTACTTTAGAAACAATTATAAAATCTATGAGAGTGTGACAACTGTCGTCTTTTAAAGTCAAGGTTCCTTCTTCAATGAGAGGAGACATTGTTTGCAAAGAGTGATTAGATGTGACAATTGCATTATGTGGTTCATGATTTTCCAAAATGAAAGAAGTTGACAAAAATTGTGGTGCTTCAAAATCTTCAAGATAAATATCAAAATTTGAACCATCTTGAGATTGAGTGTTAGTGCTCAATTCAAATTGGTTAACAATTAATTGATCTTGCTCGTCTGAGAGAGAAATGAGATATTTAAACCACATTAATAAGCGACATTTATTTCAAAGGGAACCTAGTACAAACATGAATGAACCTAATTGAAAAATCATCGAATGATTCACCATTTTATTTCCTTAAGTAACTTAATTCGTCACTTAAATCATCATAATCATAATTGTTAAAATATGATAAAATATCAATTACAAACTCAGACAAAGAATGAATCGAATTAGCTGGAAAAGATTAAAACCAACATTTAACCCAACCTCAGAAAGTGAGAGAGAACAATCTGCATGTAAGATTAGGATCAATGATCTTATGTCTTAAACATTTATAAAGAAATTTAGAAATATGGTCTACTGCAAATGTGTTCCCTTCACCATCGAAGGTGAGTTCTGAAAAGAGATAAGTTGTCTTGTTGGGAATAACTAGTAGTGAGAAGTGGAAAGCATGTTCCAACATAGTGATTTGGGGAGCCATGGGGAAATTAGATACATTCAAAATAAAGGCTCCTACAAGGCCAACTTGTCAGTCTTCCCTCCTTCTAGCACCATTTGTTGATGGGAAAAAATGACCATCCATCAACTAGAAGAATGAGTCTGGTCCGAGATTGTCTAAATAACCCAAGCCATTTGGTATAAATCATTCTGATAGGTTTAATGGCTCCATTAGCCAATCTAAAAGTCCTAAAAGAAATTACTATTAACAAAGTAATTAATAATTACTATATATATATATACATACATATAATGTAATTTTTGTATATATTTTTAATAGAAGATTTACTTATCTCATTTATGTACATGATATACATGCTGCAAGTTTTAATCTAAACTTATGAAACTTGATGTGATAAAATGACTGCTTCATAAAATCAGATAAAGAAAGAACATAAAATATTTTTGGTTTTTTCTTTATAAATCAAAACTAATAAGAACAAATGCTATGAAACAAAAACACATGTATAGTCAAAAGACAAACCATATATCCGTGTTTCAGTGATGAGTAACGATATAAAAAACATAAATGATCTAACATGTTAGTGAATTAACGCTATGTGTCCAGACATCTGCACGATTAGAGAACATCCAACCACCTTGTCCAAGAGGAAAACCTGCAATGAACCTTAAAATTGTTCCGAATAAATGCAGAACAATGTGTTGGAAATTGAGTTTTAATAATAGAATGTATGATACAAATAGTTGTTGTGATCTTATGATTTACAAGCAATTACAATGAGATAAATCTTATTGTAAGAACTTTGCATTTAAACATTCAACATAAAATTAAAAAGAAATCTTCCCATTTGAGTTGAATAAATGATCACTCTGTATAATATCTGAAGCATCACATACGGACAACATTTACAACGGAATTATCCCAACAACACAATAGATCATGAAGACTAAAGCTATCAAAAACCTATTATCATATTAGGATAAGAAGAACTTAAACAAAGACACCATCCACAAGAAGCTAAAGATGTAATGTGTATTGTCGTTCCATTAAAGTCTGCAAATTAACTATCCACCTTTAGCCCCAGGATAAGATGCCTTCATTACAAAAATCTCTAATATTTAAAGAGTTCAGAGAAGCCAAATATCTTATCTTGTGGGATAAGATTAAATCTCAAAAATGATTTGCTAATTACAAAATAGAGGGTAATATAACCACTCCATATCAGACTGTATCTCTTAAAACTATAAAAAACTTGTTTCTGTTTACAAAAGATGAGCCAAAGATATGTCTAATAACCCCATAAATGTTTCATATCATTTGATCATCGTAAACTACTAGATATCCTAAAAGAAAAGGATGAAATAAAGAAATTCAGATATAAATTTAACCAATATCTTCCAAATTTCGAATAAGAATAGACTGGCTATAGAATCTGTTGATCTTATTATTACCAACAGAAATCTAAATTAATCCATATAATAATAGAAAAAAAAATACAGCTAAGATAAACAAAAAAATCTTTACCTTCAACTGAAAACTCAATCTGAATCATAAGACTTTAGAATTAACCCCAACTTTGTCATACTCAAAATTCTTTATTATTATAGTACCAGTTCTCTTCGGGCGCTTACCCAGTATTTGTGCATTTAGTTTGAATCTATGATTTTCAGTCATTAGTGAGTCAATCTGGGCTATGAAGGCCTTGATTTTATCTTGTAGGGAGGGCACATCTATGTAGTATTTTTCTATCCAAAAAAAACAAACGTCACACTGTGGATCTGAAACAGTTGTTTGAGGATAACCATGGCCATGTGTCAGAATGCTACCACTATTGTCTGTGGGTTTTTGGATGATCTTGATAAAAGGATTTGGGCAATGCCCTTGCATGATGGTTTTCATACAAAATATCAGGCCTGACATTTGAGAGCCCAAGAGGCTTCGCTATCAAGGGTTTTTCCACCACAGGGGTTTCTATAGGAATTCCTGTAGAAAAATAAAAATAAACAAAAAAAATGTTTTCCTCAACCAGAATGAAAAAACTGAGAAATTTGCCTCCAAAAAAATGAGACATATCTCTGCAATGATCCAGTTTCTAGAGAAATTTCTCACAATGAAGGTAAAAGGGCTCATTTCGGTTTTGGTTTTTCAAGGGTTTGATCTAATTCGTCACGGTTTGTTCAGGAATGCTGCTGCAAAAGTGTTGTTGGGTATTTCTACCCTACGGACTAATAAGCTAGGGCTCTAAACTTATACGCAGAAAATGACCCTTAA
>JZKD02S2089058.1:518374-530572 GCA_000966675.3 Picea glauca | reverse complement strand
AGAAGACTTCCACTAAAAATAATCCTGATCCTCAAGATAAAGGAAGCCTTCCTGTAGCCCCTGTAAATAATGTAAATAATGTAAATAATGTAGATAAAGTAATTGCGAGTAAAAAGCCACAAGCTACTACTCTAAGTACTCGCAAGAATGTACCAACTTTTCTTTTAACTTTCGAAATTTTCAACAGAAATGTGCATAATTGTATGGTTGACTCAGGAGCGTCATCAAATGTGATGCCTTGGTCTGTCTGTCAAAAGATTAATGCTGAAGTAGAACCATCTTCTTTAAAAATAATACAACTTGATCGGAAAAATGTTAAATTTATAGGCGAACTAAAAATGTATTAATCAGATTATCGTCTAACCCAAAGGTTCATCAAGTTATTGATATAATTGTGGTGGATATTCCAGAAGTGTATGGTCTATTTTTGAGCAGGGACTGGTCGTAGTAGCTACATGGTTACTTCGCAACAGACTGGTCTCACTTATGGCTTCCAGAGAATGGTAATCCCAACAAGATCAGGGTGAATCATGAGCGTTACCTTAAGCTCACGGTTACAGATTTGAACAACCCTAATGAACCGTACACACCTCCTACTGATTCACCTGAAGTGAAAGGGATGGACACCTTCTTTGGAAGTTTCAGGGCCGAGGTTTCACCTATCATCAATCCTGAACAACAGTCTGAGATCATAGCATATGTAAAACCAACAACTTCTATGCAACAGTCTCATGAACCCAATGGAAATCAAATTTGGTCTCTATATTTTGATGGTTCTAAGTCTAAAGAAGGAGATGGAATAGGCTGCATCATCATCGATCTGGCAGGTAACAAGACATTAATGGCTTGTAGACTAGAATTTGAATATACTAACAATACTGCAGAATATGAGGCTTTATTGCAAGGTCTCAGAAAATCTCTGGATATGAACATTCAAAACCTAGTTGTATTTGGCGACTCTGAAATAGTGGTCAGGCAGTTACGAGATTCTATACATTGTCTTACCCCGCATCTCAAAAGTTACCAGTCTGAGGTATGGAGTTTAATGAATAAATTTTATGCTTTTAATATAAATTCCATTCCTAGATTAAATATTCTAAAGCAGATCTACTAGCTAATGTAGCCTCTAAACTTCTTCCTGCAGAAGGATTATCCCCAAACGCATTCTCCGTCGATCTATTGTTTCGACCATCTATTCCTGACAATATCACAAGATGGAGAGTATTTGACAATGATCAGCAGATCATTAACTTTCTGCACATGGAATAAACCTTTCAAGGCGTAGTGATAGATGAACACACACACGACGACAATTTGCACGACTTTACAGTAATACCTAATCAGAAATCTCCTAAAGCTCTATCGGACATGGTAAATTTCATACCCAAATCCATAGTTAAATTAGAAAAGTTTTATGATTTTGAAGATAAATTTAAAAAGACGGTCAATTTCAAAACCAATAGTTCCTTGTTGTCTTATGAAAAAGTCAATTTAGGAAATAGTGAAAATCATCAATGTATTAATCTAGGCTTGGGATGTTCTAGACAAGAAAAAGTTGCTTTTGTTAAATTATTTAAATAATTTAAGGATGTCCTCGCATGGACATACGATGATCTTAAAACGTTCAATCCTAATATTATACAGCATGTCATCTCGATGAAGCCCCAAACCTTACCCTTCCAACAGAAACTGAGGAAAATGCACCCTAAACTAGAACCGACCGTTCAAAAAGAATTGAATAAACTCCTAAGTGCTAAAATAATCTTTCCTATTAGACACACTCAATGGGTGTCCAACCTTGTCCCAGTTCGGAAGAAAAACGGGGAAATTCAACTTTGCGTCGATTTCTGAAACCTCAATAGAGCGTCTGACAAAGACAATTATCCTATCCCACCCATGGAACAGATCCTGCAACATGTATCTGGTTCCGAGAGGTTATCTTTATTGGATGGTTTCTCCAGATACAACCAAGTCCTGATGTCTCCACCAGACCAACTCAAAACCACCTTTCGTACCCCGTGCGGCACTTATGCTTATCGCAAAATGCCCTTTGGATTGATTAATGCCGGTGCTACCTTTCAAAGAGAAATGGACATTGATTTTAGAGGCTTAATCAATCACTCCATCGTAGTTTACTTAGATGATGTGACTGTTTATTCTAAAAATAAAGACGATCATCTAGCTCACTTACGAGTAGTTCTACTACGATGTCGTAAATATGGCATCTCCTTGAACCCCAAAAAGTCCATCTCTGCAGTAGAACAGGGTAAACTATTAGGATTCATTGTGTCTAGTGATGGGATGATTATTGACCCGGAGAGGACTCAATTCATCGCTAAAATTCCCCCACCTACATCCAATAAATCCATGCATTCTTTCCTAGGCCATATTAACTTTGTGAAAAGATTTGTCCCCAGTTTCTCCGAAATGGTCAAGCCTCTACAAAACATGATTAAGAAAGACACCCAATATCACTGGGGACCCACAGGAAACCAAGATTTTAATGTGATAAAGAAGGATATAATAGACGTTCTGTCTCTCATGAGCCCTGACTTCTCTCAAGATTTTACACTCTACACTTTTTCCTCTGATCGTTGCTATGCCGCCATCCTAACTCAGAAGAATACTAAAAACAATGAAGTACCCATCGCCTTTATGAGTTACTCTTTCAAAGGTGTTAAACTTAACTACCCAGCGGTCGATCGGCAAGCCTACGCTGTTTTTAAAGAAGTTAAGCATTTCTGGTTCTATATTTTGAAGTCAAGGACGAAAGTCATTGGCCCCTACCCTGCCGTTAAGAACTTGTTAGTGAAGAAGGAGTTAGGAGAGAAGAGAGCTAACTGGGTCACCTCCTTGCAGGAGTATGACTTAGAAATCACCCCAGCTCAGATCGTGAGAGGCCAAGGGTTGTGTAAATTGGTTGTTGATTCAGAAACAAGACAACAAGAAGATAGTGAGACGTCAAACCTAGGACAAAGAGATCAAATTTTGATTTGTTGCGCACAAAATCTCGTTAGTCCCTGGTACAGCGATATTAGATTTTGTCTTGAACAAGGGTCAGCACCCCGTCACCTTGACCNAGAAGACTTCCACTAAAAATAATCCTGATCCTCAAGATAAAGGAAGCCTTCCTGTAGCCCCTGTAAATAATGTAAATAATGTAAATAATGTAGATAAAGTAATTGCGAGTAAAAAGCCACAAGCTACTACTCTAAGTACTCGCAAGAATGTACCAACTTTTCTTTTAACTTTCGAAATTTTCAACAGAAATGTGCATAATTGTATGGTTGACTCAGGAGCGTCATCAAATGTGATGCCTTGGTCTGTCTGTCAAAAGATTAATGCTGAAGTAGAACCATCTTCTTTAAAAATAATACAACTTGATCGGAAAAATGTTAAATTTATAGGCGAACTAAAAATGTATTAATCAGATTATCGTCTAACCCAAAGGTTCATCAAGTTATTGATATAATTGTGGTGGATATTCCAGAAGTGTATGGTCTATTTTTGAGCAGGGACTGGTCGTAGTAGCTACATGGTTACTTCGCAACAGACTGGTCTCACTTATGGCTTCCAGAGAATGGTAATCCCAACAAGATCAGGGTGAATCATGAGCGTTACCTTAAGCTCACGGTTACAGATTTGAACAACCCTAATGAACCGTACACACCTCCTACTGATTCACCTGAAGTGAAAGGGATGGACACCTTCTTTGGAAGTTTCAGGGCCGAGGTTTCACCTATCATCAATCCTGAACAACAGTCTGAGATCATAGCATATGTAAAACCAACAACTTCTATGCAACAGTCTCATGAACCCAATGGAAATCAAATTTGGTCTCTATATTTTGATGGTTCTAAGTCTAAAGAAGGAGATGGAATAGGCTGCATCATCATCGATCTGGCAGGTAACAAGACATTAATGGCTTGTAGACTAGAATTTGAATATACTAACAATACTGCAGAATATGAGGCTTTATTGCAAGGTCTCAGAAAATCTCTGGATATGAACATTCAAAACCTAGTTGTATTTGGCGACTCTGAAATAGTGGTCAGGCAGTTACGAGATTCTATACATTGTCTTACCCCGCATCTCAAAAGTTACCAGTCTGAGGTATGGAGTTTAATGAATAAATTTTATGCTTTTAATATAAATTCCATTCCTAGATTAAATATTCTAAAGCAGATCTACTAGCTAATGTAGCCTCTAAACTTCTTCCTGCAGAAGGATTATCCCCAAACGCATTCTCCGTCGATCTATTGTTTCGACCATCTATTCCTGACAATATCACAAGATGGAGAGTATTTGACAATGATCAGCAGATCATTAACTTTCTGCACATGGAATAAACCTTTCAAGGCGTAGTGATAGATGAACACACACACGACGACAATTTGCACGACTTTACAGTAATACCTAATCAGAAATCTCCTAAAGCTCTATCGGACATGGTAAATTTCATACCCAAATCCATAGTTAAATTAGAAAAGTTTTATGATTTTGAAGATAAATTTAAAAAGACGGTCAATTTCAAAACCAATAGTTCCTTGTTGTCTTATGAAAAAGTCAATTTAGGAAATAGTGAAAATCATCAATGTATTAATCTAGGCTTGGGATGTTCTAGACAAGAAAAAGTTGCTTTTGTTAAATTATTTAAATAATTTAAGGATGTCCTCGCATGGACATACGATGATCTTAAAACGTTCAATCCTAATATTATACAGCATGTCATCTCGATGAAGCCCCAAACCTTACCCTTCCAACAAAAACTGAGGAAAATGCACCCTAAACTAGAACCGACCGTTCAAAAAGAATTGAATAAACTCCTAAGTGCTAAAGTAATCTTTCCTATTAGACAAACTCAATGGGTGTCCAACCTTGTCCCAGTTCAGAAGAAAAACGGGGAAACTCAACTTTGCGTCGATTTCTGAAACCTCAATAGAGCGTCTGACAAAGACAATTATCCTGTCCCACCCATGGAACAGATCCTGCAACAGGTATCTGGTTCCGAGAGGTTATCTTTATTGGATGGTTTCTCCAGATACAACCAAGTCCTGATGTCTCCACCAGACCAACTCAAAACCACCTTTCGTACCCCGTGCGACACTTATGCTTATCGCAAAATGCCCTTTGGATTGATTAATGCCAGTGCTACCTTTCAAAGAGCAATGGACATTGATTTTAGAGGCTTAATCAATCACTCCATCGTAGTTTACTTAGATGATGTGACCGTTTATTCTAAAAATAAAGACGATCATCTAGCTCACTTACGAGCAGTTCTACTACGATGTCGTAAATATGGCATCTCCTTGAACCCCAAAAAGTCCATCTCTGCAGTAGAACAGGGTAAACTATTAGGATTCATTGTGTCTAGTGATGGGATGATTATTGACCCGGAGAGGACTCAATTCATCGCTAAAATTCCCCCACCTACATCCAATAAATCCATGCATTCTTTCCTAGGCCATATTAACTTTGTGAAAAGATTTGTCCCCAGTTTCTCCGAAATGGTCAAGCCTCTACAAAACATGATTAAGAAAGACACCCAATATCACTGGGGACCCACAGGAAACCAAGATTTTAATGTGATAAAGAAGGATATAATAGACGTTCTGTCTCTCATGAGCCCTGACTTCTCTCAAGATTTTACACTCTACACTTTTTCCTCTGATCGTTGCTATGCCGCCATCCTAACTCAGAAGAATACTAAAAACAATGAAGTACCCATCGCCTTTATGAGTTACTCTTTCAAAGGTGTTAAACTTAACTACCCAGCGGTCGATCGGCAAGCCTACGCTGTTTTTAAAGAAGTTAAGCATTTCTGGTTCTATATTTTGAAGTCAAGGACGAAAGTCATTGGCCCCTACCCTGCCGTTAAGAACTTGTTAGTGAAGAAGGAGTTAGGAGAGAAGAGAGCTAACTGGGTCACCTCCTTGCAGGAGTATGACTTAGAAATCACCCCAGCTCAGATCGTGAGAGGCCAAGGGTTGTGTAAATTGGTTGTTGATTCAGAAACAAGACAACAAGAAGATAGTGAGACGTCAAACCTAGGACAAAGAGATCAAATTTTGATTTGTTGCGCACAAAATCTCGTTAGTCCCTGGTACAGCGATATTAGATTTTGTCTTGAACAAGGGTCAGCACCCCGTCACCTTGACCACGCCAAAAGAAGAGCGTTGAGACTAAAGTCCACCTCCTTTCATCTAGTTAACGGTATACTGTTTCGTCAGAATTTTGACGACGTACTGATGCGTTGTCTCGAAAAAGATGAAGAAGAAAAAGTACTGCTTGAGTTGCATGCAAGAGAAGTTGGTGGTCACTTCGGTGGCAACACCACTGCTCATAAGGTTTTAAGAGCTGGTAACTACTGGCCCACGCTTTTTAGTTACGCCCATGCCTTGTGTCGTAAATGTATCATCTGTCATAAAGCATCAGGGCGGTTGCAAAAACCAACCTTTCCCTTGCAACCCATTTCAGTAGATTCTCCTTTCCATCAATGGGGCCTTGATATCATAGGTCCTGTTAACCCTCCATCCTCGCAAAAACACAAGTATATTATGACAACCACATATTACTTTACACGATGGTCTGAAGCTGTTGCGCTAAGAACTGTCAACACCAGTCAGGTAATTTCCTTTCTGAACTCGGATATTATCACTCATTTCGGTATCCCTGACTGTCTAGTCTTTGACAATGCTTCATAATTTTCCTCGCTTGATATGAGCGAGTTTTCTTTGGAAAAAGGAATAAAGCTGAAGTATTCTTCTAGTTACTACCCCTAGGGAAACGGCTTAGCAGAATCAACCAACAAGAACTTGATTAAAATTATCAAGAGAACCATGTCTGAAAATCACAAGAATTGGCACAATGCACTGCTGAACGCACTGTGGGCTGATAGGGTAACACCCAAAGTTGCTATAGGTAACTCCCCCTTTTTTCTCCTTTATGGCAGAGAAGCAATTCTGCCACCTCACATTCTTCTTCCTTCACTTCAGTTGTTACGAAAAGTCCAAGAAGAAGATTGTCCCCCTTTAGAAAGTCGAATTAACGCTTTGATGAAGTTGTAAGAATTAAGAGCCTAAGCTAAGCGTAGATTAGATCAACATCAAAAATTAGTTAAAAGCTGCTTCGATTCTAATTCTTCTTCTGATAGGAATTTTGAAGTAGGCGATCTCGTCCTGAAGTGGGGCAAACCACACGAAGGAAAAGGTGAACACACCAAATTTCAAAACTTATGGCTTGGGCCATTTTTAATTGCTGAAAAGTTGGGTCCTAGTTCCTTTCAATTGCAGAATCTTGAAGGGCAGCTTGACACCTATCTGGTGAATAGACAAGCCCTGAAAAGATACTTTTATTGATAAATTACCCTTGTATATTATGTAAATATTTCATTTTTTTTTTTGCATTTTCATTTGCTTTCTATTTCAATTTTGATTTGAATTTATCAGTTTGTGTCTTTGAATCATACACATGCCTATACACTGAGCCATTTAGACAAAGACGATAGAAAAATTTCTTTGCTGAAATAACTTCTAAAAGTTTGTACAAACATCAATGATACATCTATGAAACTGATATCTATGTTGGAAAACTTTGTTGTTTGAAAGAAGTTTACTGATTTCAATCTTTGAGCAAAGTTTGTCATGATCATCTATTATCTTTTTACGCTGTCCCTTTTTCGTAAAGGAATGACTCAAAAGATGTATCCCTGTCATAGGAAGTTGTTTTGTAATAAAACATATCTGGAACTGAATAAAGGACAGTGCTAAAAAATTCTGATGAGGTCTAAAATATGCTAAAATATCAAGATTGTCAGCGTCACCCTGCTCAGCTATATATCTTCAAAAGAAAAACAAAATAAAATTATTAATAAGAGCTGTGGGAAGTGCTTGTAAACCCGCCGGGATACTGAACAGGTCTGTGGGCAGCGGGTAAATGCAAGCATGGCACCAAGAAAACTTCGTCGGGGTACTAAACAGGCCCGCTGGTAGCGAAGCAATGTCGAGTACATGAAAATCTACTAAAAAAAAATAAGAAACCTCTTTAATGTCCTTTATTCTGATCTAGAACTTCTTGACAGGATACAGATGTCAAAGTGGGTTAAATGGCAATCCTATCAAGGCTATGGATGCATGTTGGCAGTAGTGGCCATGCCAACAATATTGAAGATTTTATCATTAATGCCGTGACTTGCTGATCTTAAGATTGTTATTGGTTTTCATCTATTAAAACACTGCTGGGAAAAAATGATTAATGATGATGTTAGTACGATTTTCTGGTTGTTATTTTTGAGTTGAAATTTTCTTTGATGTCCTAATCTGAATTTGTTTCTTTTGACAGAGATAACTGCTTCTACCGGTGTGTCACCATTGTTGGTAGCCAAACCATTTTTTTTATGATCCTATAAGCTGCCTACACCTGTGTCTTGCACACATCAAGTCTTTCGTCGCATTTTTCTTAATTGACGACACTTTCATTTTTGCGACATTTGCAAATTTGTCTTCATTAAGTTTTCATGACTATAAGCGTGAAAACTTCTCCTTTCGAGGTTACATTTCAATCACTATCTGAACTGTCATGATCTTTTTATCGATAGTTTCTATTACACTTATCTTTTGTTTATTATTATGTGGCTGAAAGGACTTTTAAACTATGCTCATTGGACATTTTTATATTGATTGCGTAACTTGATTTTATTAAGTTTCTGAGGCATTGAGCATATGGATCTATACTTTCCTAATCATTGATTCTATGAATTGCATAGGGGTTATGATTTATTTTTGTGTTTATATGATATGATCCTTATGTTAATCTTTTTATAAATTTTGGCTTGTCAACTATATGAATTCGTTTGGCACATTGGTTAAACATTTATACAATGGCGTGTGGCTAACATTTGGTGTTGGTTTCACGTTGATGGTTTTAAAACTATAGTTGATTTGGCGCGTTGGCATAACACTCACCATTTGATTCTCTGGTTGGTCAAACGATATGGTTTTTGAGCTATGCTATGATTGTTTGAACAGATGTGTAAATCGACGGTTGTACTTTACCATAACTATCGTGCATGGCAGTGAATGACTCCACCACCCTCGCATGCACACATTGATGCTTACCCCTTTTGGCTCGATTCATTGTTGTTGGTTCGGGTAGCTCTGTTGTTGTGTGTTGATGAATTCAAGCCCTTTCCTTACCATGCATTCAACTCCATGGCACCAGTTGTGCGAGTTGAACCCAATGGCAAACAGGCCCTGTTGATGTTTGACAATGCCCGCCAAGATTTGGCAGACAGTGGATGGCTTACCTTCGTGGAATGTTTCGATGGTTTTAACCTTTTCATGTCTCGAAAGTTTGCCATGACCTTCGATGGTTGTCGAGCCAAGGTCGGTGATATTCAATTGGAAATTGATGAACAGTTTATCAGTCTTGCTATGGGTTTTCCTACCACTGGACAACGATGGTCCAAGAATTGTAAAGTCGAGGAGGTCCCATGGACACTGCTCTTCCATTCGTGAAAAATTACCTCCTGTGGTGGAGGTATGCCAGTAACTATGCTCAAACAACGTTGGAATGATTTATTGATGATAATCAAACAATTTATCACCTGTGAGGGTCGATACAGGTTTGTGTTCTTACACCACCTGCATTTTCTTATGGTTTTTATGGGTTATAAGCTCAATATTCCCTATTATTTGCATAGAATCCTATTTAAAATTTCGAAGAAGTACAAAAGACTTCAGGCTGATAGTAGCCTTTTTTATTATGCGCTGGTTAAGCTTATCGTTGTCTGTCATTTGAGTCTACACAGAGATTGTTGGAGAAATTTTCTTGCTCAAAATAGTTTCAAGGATCCGAACCCTACACAGGTTGACAAACATGTCGTGAGTGAGGTCAAGGTTGTACCCCCGGTGCCCTACCATATCCTACTGTATAAACCCTCGGCCGACCCTCCTAACGACCTACCCCATACTGTGTCTAAGAGTGTTGAGACTGTTAAGCCTATGAGAAAAAATTCCAAGCCCAACCTCACTGCAAATGCTAAAGGGGAGAAGAATGCCCATTTGATTTAATGGTTGGCACGAAACAAGCCAAAACCCCCTGTTGAACCAAACCCTATCGTGTTGAGCGAGGACTCTGATTCAGAAGTGGAGCATTTCTTGGCTAGCAAATGTACCTATTCGCAAGGTTTGTGTTCCAAACCCTCATATGACTTTGTGTCAAACCTACCCTCCTGCCTACAAGACGACCCTAACTACCGAGGAATTAAGTTGCCTTGTGAAGCCCCTGGTCGTTTATCCAAACCCTCTCCTGCTCTGTCTAAATCTACAGAGTCACCATGTGATCAATGCAGTTCATGGTTAGAGGGAAATTATCTTTATGTTCTGATTCTTCAATCAAGAATTCGATCTTTAGAAGACCAGATTACAACCCTAACCAGTCAAAAGGCCAAGCTACAAGAGACAGACAAGAAACAAAATACGACAGGCTCCATCTTGTTTAAAAATGTGGAATCAGCCACGACTATCGTGAATTCTAAGTTGGCATAATTGAGCAGCCTCGTCGCTACACAGGTATATTTTGACATCACTTGTTTATATAACGATTTGAATTCGGTTTAAACAGCTCTGTTCACAGCATTGATTGGTTCTGTTACATTGTATGCATTCTATACATAGCTTTGCTTTGACTAAATGGAATTTCATTTTTCCCAGTTTAGCCTCTATTAGATTTTCATCGATTTGATTGATCTTAGTGTGGATTTGATTTGTTTGAGTGAGTTAAAATGGATGCTCTGCTGTCAATTGAAGTCATTTGTATCTATTCTAGATAGAAACTGTTTCTCATATTCAATTTTGAACACAATCACATTTTGTTTCGATTTCATTATAATGCATACACTATGATTAGTAACGATTTTTGATGAGCTTAATTGTTACAGTTGGCTGTGCCATATGACTTTCAAAGAACAGGATTTTAACTCGGATTGTTTCCAATGTGACTCTGTTTCTTCGGAAACATTTCTTTTTATTTTAAGCCTATACAAATGCACCCAAATCATAAAATGGATTTGATTCATAATGATCATGCAAAACCCAGTCGGTTAATTCGCATTGGTTTACTGTTAGCTCGACCATGTTATCAGTTGGATTCGTATTTGTAATAGATACTATGTTTGGATTTGATTTGTAAACTTAGATTGGTTATATCCGGATTCACGATTTCTTTCTATGTTAAACTCGGTCATGATTCGTTTGAAATTAATAATTTCATTCAAAACCAATCGAGTTTATTTGCCCAGTTTGCAATAACCAATGTCTATTCTATTATGACTGTGATCAAAGTCAAAACGATCTGGTTACGATTTTGTATGAGTTGATTCTCGTACTTGTTTGAATTAATCTACCTGTCAAGTGAATCGTTTAATGTCATGACAACTATAATAAATTTAAAACGATTCTATTTTGATCTGATCGTATCTCCTTTTGTTGGAAAAACACAACGTTGGCCTGCAATTTGTTTGATGGCATTACCTTCAAATTGGATATGAAACGATTTGCAAAATTGTTTGGTTTTTATTCTGTCTACTCGACTATGATGACAATCGAAACAGAGTATGCCTGTCTTTCTATTTGGTTATTGGATTTTGATCTTATTGGATTTCAAATGATATAACATTTTCAAATGAAATGATTCGTTATTGGTTGTTAATTCAATTTGATTTTATTAAAAAGATTTCATTCACTTTTAATTCCGATCCTGTATGTTATTTTAGACTAGCTACAGAATCAGATGATTCTGTAGCTAAGTCTGTAGAATTAAATTTTTATTGTTTTATTAATCAAATATCTCTCTAACTTGTGATTTTTGGTCCATTTCTGGTGAATTTGAAATTGTATGGGATTTGATGAGCAGTTTGAGGATATTTGAAATATTTTGGTTTCATTTTAGTTTCCTAGTTTAGTTGATCTTGGGAATATCTTTCCAGATTATGTAAACAGTTTGATAACTTCCACAGGGAGGTTTTACCCTATGGAAAAACTTATAAATACTCATTATTTTTGTAACAATATCATCCTCATTCGTGGGAGAACAAGGAGATGGAATTTTAATACAAACTGAGACAGAATTTGATATTCTGCTACAACTTTAGCTTTTCATAATATCAATATTTTGTCTTATGTTCATGTGTATCAATTT
>JZKD02S2089058.1:443226-469180 GCA_000966675.3 Picea glauca | reverse complement strand
AATAACATTACTAATATAAATTACAACTAATGGCCTAAGCCGACATAAATAAAATAGCATTACTAATCTAATATGTCCCAATTAAGGGGTAATGAGCCAATATTAGGGCTTAACACTAGTTCATAGATTGGTTCATAGAGTGGTTCAGAGAGAAAGGAACATTATCATAATGGATGATAATGAAACATGGATATTTGAATTCTTATTATTGAATGATTTTCATATATGTCATTTGATTACAAAAGGAATCACCAATGGATAAAAAATCGAAAAGGAAGTAGGTATAGGAATCCCTACATGTCGTCTACACTGCATATTGCAGAGAAGTACTGAAGGGAGAGAAACAAAAGTTGGAAGACAAATAGAAAGATCATTCAGATAAGTTTTCATACAGAGAGAGAACAAAGAGTCATGATTCCAGGGCGAGTGATGGTCATATGAGAAGAATGAGAGATATGAATTTAGTGTTGCAACAGAGTGATACCCTTTGTCAAAGGGGAAGATATGATTCAGATGAAAGGAGAGAGAGAGTAATCAAAGGTTTAGAAACAAAGAGAAATATCAAAGGAATTTAGAAATGGGGAGAATACCCAAAGGGATATACCCTTCGCCATTCATGTAAAAGGGAGAGAAAGATAGAAACACTAATGAGGAGTATGAGCATGAATAATTATCATGACTAAGTGTTTCCATCAATGTTGGTGTTTCCATCAATTCCAAAAGGGGATATTTTCAGACAGTTGGCTTAGGTTGATGGAAAATTGGTTTGGATTGTCTTTTTTCATTTATGGAAACCCTTGGAGAGTGATATTATATATTAATGTCAACCCTTATAGAAGTCCGGTAGAAAATTCCTGTAGCGCAAAATTATGGGTAAGGGACCCAAGTTTGTTTGAGGTATAAAGGCATGAAGATCAAAGAATATGTAGGTAAGACTATTCTATACATATAGTACATGTCATTTCATTTTTGTTGATATGTGGAACACCACGTGGTTCTTCATGGTTAGTGATATATGGCCTTGTGAATTAGGATGACCCCCGAGAGTATTCTAGAAGCCCCTATAAGGTAAAAAAGAATTCAATTATTATAGAATGTCTTCAAGAATATTACTAGTGAATGTTTTTGCAAGGAGAAATTAATTAAATAATAGAGTTGACAAAGTGGTTAAGTGGATAATTGGACAAAGTGGCTAGGTGGACAAAGTGGTTAAGTGGACAAATTGGCTAAGTGGACAAAGTGGCTAAGTGGAAAAATGGCTAAGTGGAGAAAGTTGGTTAAGTGGACAAAGTAGCTATGTGGAGAAGGTGGTTAAGTGGAAACTTCTAGAGGAAGCTACTTGGAGAGTATAAATAAGAGAGAAAGGGTCTCCCATTAGCCCCCAATTGAGAATATTGAATATATACAAGTGACTGAGGTAATCAACGAATATCTAAGGCTAATTTCAGACATAAGGTGATGTAAACAAGGACGAAACTCAAGGGAGGATAAAGTATTTCGATGATTATTTATAAGGCATGTTATTTACAAGACATCTCATTATTTTCGCAATACCATTTTTATAGAATGATTCAGATAGAGAAATATGGAGGCTGTTGAGAAGACATATCCAATTAACTATGATAAAAAAAATCATCTTTTGGGTCATTGTATTTTGGGAGTTATATTCTGTGGAAGATAGGGTTTGTTGATAGTCTTGAAACTAGTCTAAAACAAGTGTTCTGGGTAACAATGTCATAACTTCTTCATAACAGATTCACATTCCATGAGACCAAATTAATTTGTTATATTACCATCCGTAGTATTTTGTGTACCATTTTTAAGATCCATACAAAAAATGTTTCGCACATGGCATTATCTACAAGTTCTCTCTCTAGAATAAGACAACATTCAACAAGGTCTGTCATTTTTTCTATAACTCCTTTTCTGGGAGGTTCCAAGTTGTGAAACCTGGAGGATTTATAGAGAAACACTGAAGAATATTTTTTATAATTTTCATACCTTGATGCATTACATGTACATATTTATTCTTGTTTCAAGTTAGGGTTGTTGACTAATCCAAAATTAGTCATGTGAGATTAAAGTAAAGTTTGATGAAAATGCTAGTCTCTTGTTGTTGAAGTTAATGAAGGTTTGCATGTATGTGATCACATACACTAGGTCTATTACAAAGTTACAGGTATGTTTATATTTATATTTTTATGGTTACATTTTCTCATGACATGGTACATGATTGAGGCTACATAATAGTGAGGTTTGGCACATGGTTTTATGTAAGGGTTTATGGTATTTGGCTTATGGACTTGTGATGTATTGCTAGAGGAATCTTGTCGGTTGTATTGATCTATCTTTTGGTATATGGTTGAGGTACATGTTTATTTTATGGATGAGATACTTAGTTGATGAGTTGGCATATAAATGAGGTGTATGATATCGTGATTTTGGTACATCATGATGAGGTATAACTTGGCTTGTTATTGATACATGATTTGTACATGCTTGGTACATTGTTAGAGGCACTTGTTGGTGATCTTGTTGGACATATTTGTAGTGATATTTTCACATGGTTTATGGTTGATGTGGCATATAGATCGTGGTATTGGTGATGGTTGTGAGTTGTTGTGATGTTCATGGTTGATGCACTTGTGATGGTACATTTTGTACTAGTTGTTGATGTACATGATTGGTTGAGTGATATTATTGTGATATTGGGTATGAGATCTATGTTATCACATCTGATATATTCAGGAGAGTATTGGTACAAAGTGTTGGTGTATTTGGTATATATTGGTATAGGTTTATGGTACATGTTGATTACAGATTATTAGTACATATTCATACAGGTTGTTCCAGGTTATTGTAACATATTGGTACAATTTTATAGTGATATATCTCAGAGTGACATTGTAGAAGTGGTTTCATCATTTATTTTACACTTATATTTCAGGGAGGTTAGATGAGGCAAGGAAAAGGGGTTGTATCCTCCTTCCAATTGATGTTGGAAAATCAGGGAGTTAGAGCTTCCTTCAGGTTGGAGCTTGAGAACTAGGTGGTTCGATTCAGAGAACTAGGGAGTTGGAGCTTCCTTCAGGTTGGAGACTGAGAATTAGGGGGTTGGTGCCTCTTTCTGGTTGGAGCTAGAGAATTGGGTGGTTGTAGCCACCTTCCAATTGGAGCCGGAGAACATAGGGGGTTGGATCCCCCTTCTAGTTGGAGCCAAAGAATTGGAAGTTGGTGCTTCCTTGAATGTAATTCTTAAGGACATACAAGAAAATCATTCCATGGTTTTCTCCTGCATTGGGTTTCCATGTAAAATACTGGTGTATTTTGCATTGTGTGGATGTGTCTATTATTGATTATTATTCACTAATGGATGGTAATGTTATATGATGAAATAACATATTACTGATGAACTGGTGAACATTGTTGAATAAGTTAAGGGAATATAATTTGTAGTTAAAAGGATTAATAAGTGGTATAAATTTCTCATTACCGATTCAACCCCCCCCCTCTCAGTAATCCAACAAAATTGGACTATCAACCTTAGGAAAATAATTACCTAGGGGACTGTTTAATATCTCCAACACCCCCTTTAAACACTACTAGGGTGTACATGATGAATGGGCCCCAAAAATCAAGGCCATGCTAGGTATCCATTGTACAATGCATCTAAGAGTGAAAAAACTGAAAAAATGGAGGACATATGGAAAAAATCATGGGAAAAATGCCCCCTCAAAGTACAATGCATAACAAAATTTGAAAAAGGAATAGAAGTAGTTGCTAAGCAATTCTATTGTTCACTCTAAGGAGACCTTGCAAATGTGAAAGCTTATGCTTAATGGATATTTTGTTGAAGAGCTGGGTGTTAATATAGATATGATGAAGTAGATGCACTAGTGATATGTCTACATATATACACTTTATCCCATACCATGTGAAGTTTGGATAAAACATTGTAAATTGCACGACCATTTCTGGAAAAATGATGAAAATTTGTTGATTTTAAAATTCTCATAAATTCACTTCTCGAACTTCGTTTCAGATGGATTTTGGTTTGAAATTCAAATATTTTTTTGATAGGAATTCAAATATCCAATTTTTTTCTGAAAATTCTTCTCATGAAGTGTCATAAGTGAATACGAAGTGCACAACCCCATTTTTGGATCCAGAGATGCATTCATGGTGCATGTGTGTGGCTCTTGAGATGCATGCATGGGAGTATCTACATGTGGATCCTTGGATGCATGCATGGAAAATAAAACATTGTCTACATGCAGCTTGTAATATGATTGCATGGCACATGAAAACATGTCTACATGTGTATCTTGAGATGCATGCATGGAACATGCAAAAGTGTTTGTATACGACTCCTAATATGCACGCATGATATATTCTACATGTGATTCAAAAAGAAAATCTCAAATGGAGTAGACATCATTTCCAATGAATGGAACAAAAATATGTCTAGCTACTTTTGTAGAAGGATATTTAGACTTAGAGGTTTGATCTTTCAGTGCCTTTTATAGTGGTTCTATCTTTTCAATCTCTTGCATGCAATCTTCACAATATTCATTATTCTTGAATAGAACCTCCAATCTAGTCCATAGTTCATCCAAAGTTGAGGGTGATTCCTCCTCTACATAATATCATATTTCAAAAGAAATAGATATGCAGATAAATCCAAGAGCCATGTATTATTTGTTGATTAAATCATTTTTCTCATCGAAATAATTAGGTTATACTTCTATTACCATAGTTATTTGGTACAAGCCTCTTACCATAGTTGATGTAGAATTTTTGTCTTCCACTCAAAATAGTTATGAGGCATGAGAAGTATTTATGGTAAGTAATCATTATTTTTTAATTGCATATTCCACCTGTACTTGCAAATAAAAATGATTATGAACTTTCTCCTAGAAATCAAGGCTATGATACCATGTGAAGTTTTCACATAGAAATTACATAGTAGAAAAGTCACAAAAACTTGAGAGAGAGAGAGAGAGAAGAGAGGAGAAAAAAAGAATTAATTTTATTCCACACTCAAAGAGTAAATAATTTACAATAGATATAGGATAAATTAGTAAATAATGTTCCATAGTAGTGATCTAGAGAGATCTAGACACTCACTGACATAAACATAAGTAATCTTCCACCTAGTCCTAGTTAATTGGTCCATGTAATGATCAGTTAACTCAGTCACATGTGTGGAAGTAAGAGAAACAAATGAAATCAAAAGATATGCTCCCTCTTGGCCACATGCATGAGATATGAACACTCCTAGTGACAAAATTGAGGTTAAAATGAAACTATGGGTAATATAATTGAGGTTTCAATACATGAGTGACCTCCACTCGTCTAACTGAAGTGTAACCGACTCTGAACGGAAGAGGTAAGGAACCTTATTGTAGGATATTCCCTAATTTGTAGGGGAATATTACAAGGAGATAATATTCTCAACTATGGAATCACCCTCAACATTGGACTACCCTAAATTATTTTCAAAATCATCCATCAAAAGTGTCATGGTATCCTCTGTATCAAGTCAACACTCAAAAACTTTAGGTTCAAAGTTACCGATTCTTAATTTATTAGGCTAGGGTTTAACAAATTCTTTCTGTTGGACTCAAATATTCCATGTCTATACCTCTCACTCATGTACAAATTCTGCATGTTGTAAGGAAGGAGAAGTTGGTGTGGTGACTTTGATACTATGTTTCTCGATCCTATTCTTGGCCATGCTCCGATTAAATCTTCAAGGTGTAGATGATGTGTTCAATGCTAGCCACCCACATTTTTTATGTGATGATGTTTCTCCTTTATTGTGTATGTTTATAGTGAATCCCTCAGCTCCATGGAATCCAAGGTCTTCACTATTTTGATTATTCTCATTATTATTATGGATCATGATAACCTCTCGAGTCATTTCAACCAACTTTGTTCCTTCTTTAATGAATTTATTTAAAAACAAATGCATACCAACTATCATATATCTTATGAAATTTGTCCACTATCAGTATCCAGATGAGACCATGATGATATAAGTTGTTGCTAACATTTTTAGGGTTTCATTGGATACATTTAGAAACCTTTTCCAATCTCTTTCATAATTAAATGAAAAATTGATACGATTGCATGATTCAAAGTGAAAAAGTAGATGCATTTGGTGTAGAAAAAAAATTGCATACCATCCCTCACACATTATGAATTTCTAGAGAATGAACTATAAGTATCTCCCCTTCTCCTTGATCCATGATGTTAGGACTCCTTGATTCCAATCTAGAGAATGCTCGGTCTAGAAAAACAAGCCACAACCACACCCCCTATTCCATCTGGTTTTTTTAAAACCATCATTCTCCAATTTGGGGAAAAACCATGGATTATGGAACTATTTCTTCGAAGAATTTCATGACCAGGTCCTTAATTCGCATGATTTGGCCATGAAAACTTCTTTCAAAGGCCTATTTAACAGATTCATTATGCCCCTTAAATATTTGGAGAAATGATAGCCATTCTTCATTTTCAAGAATGAATTTTCTTCCATTGTATTACGAGTACCCCTCTAGACTAGCCAATTATGATAATTTGTTGCTTCCTAATTGTATTGCAGGCGATGGCATGCACAACTCCATTAGGCACTCTATTTTAAAAAATATCCATGCTAGTAATGGGTGAGGATAAAAATAATTTAGGAGGGATTAGTTATGGGATGCGGTCTATAAGAACACCAAATTAGAAGATGGTCTTAGAATATTACAATATATGGATATGGAAGACAAAGTAGAATCTCATTTCAAATCATGTTAGTGATTTTAAATGAGCAGGATCTATCTATTATGAGGATGAGAATATTATTATTGGATGTGAATGCACATGATTTTTATGGAAATGGAGGGTTTGTTTGTAATGATGTGGGAGAATGGCGAAAGGAGAGTCTATTGGTTGGAATTGCATGGGAAAGGAATTATTATGAGGATATGGTAAAAGTTACATGGGTTAAAATCAAGAGCTCATAAGGGATTTTCCATATGAATTAACATGTTTTAGATAACTTAGGAAAAATTTAAAATCGACCCCTTACCTCAATTTACCTTCATAGATATTTATGCAACCAAATGCTTGAATGGAACTATGTTTGTAAGGAAGAGTTTGAACTATTGCAAAAGGATTTCAGTGTTGACTATTGCAAGTATATGATGAGAACATCTGAACATTTGAGACCAATATTGAAACAAGGAATTCAAGTGTTGCTTCGAGTGCATAATGATATGGACGTCAAATATAGGAGTATCAGAGTTGGTTGGGAAACCCTGACCTTTCATTATGAAGCATGTTGTTCTTATTCAAACTAAAAAATAGAATTAGAATCAAATGCATGGTACTATGTGACTTCTAGTGACTGGCATAGGGATCTTATGACAATCAAGAATAATGTTCACATGATTTCTTAGCTATTACAAGAATGTTTGTAGCTTCATGAAAATGATTGGAACATGGTTGATTATGATGAAATGGAGAAATATGGATCTGGTTTTCTACAATATTATTCTATTTAAATGCTTGGTTTCTCTTAGATATAAGGAGAGCATTGAACCTTGAATATGATCATAAAATTACATATTAAAAACATATCTCTATGTATTCTATTATGAACCTATTATCATGCACTAATATTATTAGTGAAGTAAATTACGCAAACAACCAATAGACCCCTACTATATTTTTTTCTTCATGCTACACAACAATGAGGTATTTACTGTAAAGACTTTCACTTTGTGCAATATGAAATGGTAAACAATCTTGATGAAAAAATGATGCTACTACTGAAGATATTAATGTTGAAGATACTGATGTTGAAAATGTTGAAAAGAAGAATAAATGGAGCATAAATCTAAATTTGGAACAAGGATGGATTGTAGTTAAGGATACTATCCCAATCTGAACCATAGTTTATAGATCATGCTATTGTTTTAAAATTGAATGGCAATATTTTATTGGAATAGGCTGCTATAAATTTTTTTGGAACAAATGATTGTTGCAATATATTTTTGATACAATAAAAGAAAATATTCTTCAACCACTACCTAAAATTGAGGTACGATTCTCATCATGTGAATAAATGTGTTGATGTCAAACATGAAGAGAATTTTTTGGATTACCCGCCATTAAGGTATGTCCTTAACCAAAATGAAGAAATTCACATTTGATGATAATGAGTGATAATGTACCTTAGTATTGACAGGTACAAATATATGTGTTGATTTCAAGTCACCTGCAAGATTCTTCAATCAAAAGGAATTGATGAATCACTGTGATTTTAAACTAGGAGATATACCATTGATGCATGGAAATTCCAAGGAACTATGAAATCTATAACCTCGAACATAGATAATGTGTTGATGTTGATGGGACAAGGTTTTCTATAATAAGGGCCTTAATGAATCTCCCATCATCTAATGTGAGAACAAATATAATGACTTGAAGAATACAAGATAGAATCAACAACCAAATGTGTAATTTTATTGAGAACTTTTCCATCCAGTAACTTGGTTTTCAAGAAAAGATCATGTCTAATTGTGCAAAAGTCCTGGTTTTTGAAGTTACACTTATTTTTCTCTTTACTATTTTATTCATTTATTTACACTATCCTACTTTACTTGATTTTTTTTTTTCAAGGGTAGGAGTATTTCCAACGCATCAGGATATCTGTTAAACTCAAATCCAAATTTGAAAACTACACCTTGATGAGTACCAAGATATGAGAGGCCAATTTATTTAGTGGATATGATGCCAAGAGGTGTTGGAGAGTGGAGGAATGTCCTGGCCTAATGAAAATTTGGGACCAATCCTTAATGTATTCTTTTTCTTTTTGGTTCTCCTTGATGGTCATGCCATGAAGTTCTTTGGAAAGTTGGTCATCACACTCTAGAATGTACAAGGGATTTGGTGATAGGTATGCAAACAATTCTTCAATATATGGCTCTAATATCTCCTCTTTATCTGATGTATACCATTGTTCTCTTATCTCATCCAAATGTTGATAAGGATAACTAGAAGAAACTTCTAACTCCTCCTCCCGTAATGTACGCAAACTCTAGTTGAGGATCATTACAGGAGGAAAATATATTAAATCATAATATTTTCTACTTAATAATTTTGTACATATTACCAACTACACATCCCACACATATTTAATCATTTCAGTGATTCCACAATTCTAAATGCATATACAACATATATTAAAAATGTGAATGCAATTGTTCAAGCAAAAAATAAACACACATCATTCATATAAATGATTCATACAACGAAATATCATCATAAAAACAATAGATGATTTATCTATTAATAGTTAACCAACTCGATGCATACAAAGCATGAACCTCCCATCCATAGGAATTCATGTTCAATTCTTTCAACAACATGCCACCCCTGAGCTAAGGCTCTGAGTCCACAAGGAGATTTGGCCATGTTAGTTGTCCATTCTCCACACACACAGCAACCTTAAAACCTAGGTTCCACTATGTTCCTCACAACCTGCACAAACCAAGTAATGGGATCCCCTTTCACCACACACAGTCCCTTAGGACTTCCCACTTCCCTCCAAGGATCTAGTTCACCTGGTTGGATAGAAAATCCTCCTAGATACTCCAAGAGTGCTTACAATAACCTTCATAAGGCTCTTGAACATTTTCCTTAGCCAAAAAATGCTTTACAGGATTACAACCCGATTTACATGCACACATGCCTCTTTCTTAGCATACAACATAGAAAAAAAATGGATTCCTTCATGCACAACATGGTTTTTGATATTCCCAACACTCATGTCCTCTCTTGCTGCCCAAAATATACCAATAAAAACTCACTCAAATGAAAAAATGTGACTGTCTAAAATCTTCCTCCTTGGCCATATGAATTTTCCTCTCTTTTCTTTCTTGCTTGAATTGACTTAAGATATTCCCCAAGTTGACTGCACTCATTCCCATTCTCTCCAATAACTATGGGATGTGACTCCCCACACCCACCCTCTTACATGATGGTGCAGGACCCCTACCTCAATAGGTTATGCTTGACCTCTCGTTCTAAGGATCGTTCTTAATCACCCCTTGGGCCGAAATGGCTCTTTGATTCCCAACTAGAATATTCAACACTAATATCCATAGGTCCTTATTTTGAGTTACACCTGTGAAAGTAAGCACCAGGTGTGAACTCCACTCCATGTGACCACCCAATGTGAACACAATATTTTCCCAAAAAAGTGGATCGAGTTTCACGACTTCGCGATTCCTTTTGTGAGTCTCCCTGACTCCTTCAATCCTTGAAACCTAAAAAGGGATAATGGTTATCTAGCTTCTCCCTTAATTTTTCCATGTGATCCTCTTCCACAACCAAGGGTCCAACCTTCTTTCTCGTCAGGATTTAGCGTATCGGGGATGTGCGATACAATAGTTTCCCTACTTCCCAAAGTCCAAACTCGCAATTTCTTTAATGCAGATCGATGGTCCAGATCCTTCTACGATCCGAAAACCCAAATCCTATTGGGATTTTGTGAATTGGTATTTCACAACTCTTGAATCCTTGTCACGACTTTCTCCACAAACCCTAAATTTCAAAATGTCAAAATTAAAACACAAGATCAACCACCCTCGTCGGTCCAGATCTAATGGCCACTATTCCTCTTGAGCTTGTGAGTGTTCACAAAAACTTATTCTTAACTCCACTGATCCACTAGATCCAATGGTCCACGACGAATTGGTGGTTTTCCCTCTAATAATTTCGATCGTCTGTTCAATCTCTTAATGACTCCGTCCAAAGAAATCAATGTCCCTTCCTTCTGAACTTAACTTCGGCGAGGTGATTCTAGACCTCATCCTTTATTCAAACTCTTCTAAGACTCTATCCCTCCTGAAATTGGTTCTGATTGCAAACTCAAGGATCCCACATGATTCTAAGCACACTCCTTGCGACATTAAAAAATAATCACTGATTATTTGATATCTCCCTTTTTTGTGCACTCCTTGCAACTGAAATCCTTCAACCACTCACTGAGTTGGAAAATTCTAAGATTTCAACCAGCCTACGCACTCCTTGTATGGCTTTGTGCTATACTCACAATTTTGTTGGTATAAGAACAACGGTATCTCTCTTGAGATTTTCTGAGATAAAACTCATAACTTGTCAACGCAATCCTTGTGGACCTTCACTGCACTCCTTGTAGGAATTATCAGGATGAGAAACAATTGAAACTCATACTCTTATTCTCATGGACTTAATACATTCAAAATGAAATCATACATACACACAAAACATTGAAACAAATGCATAATAGAGCATATAAGCAACCTGTAAACATACCATTCAATCGATGTAAACATAATTCATAAACACGATGAATTTGGATCAAAGATTTCTTATATTAATCCATGTGCATCTGTACATGGGTTCAATAACAACCTCTATCTTCTTATACAATCTTCTACAACCTATATTCTACTCCGTTCTCCTATTCTCTTGCTCTTCAGCTCTTACAAATTACAAAGAGAAAATAATCCTACCATACAATACATATGAGGGATATTTCTAGAGTTTTCCCTCCTACAACTCTATTCTATCAAATCAAAATAAAGACTACAACTACTCTACATTTATTACAATAAATGCCTCCAACAAACAGATGAGAGAAACTGCTCATGATTTTTGTTACAATCCCAAAACATTTAAGAACAATTAATTTTCCCAGTTATTACATTAATGTTCCTCTTTTCAAATTCAAAATTATCTTCAAAATGTGTGTTGGTGCATTTCCAGATGTCCCCCGCTTTTGCGCTTGCTTACGATGCTCCTACATCACATGAGTTTAATTATTGGCTTTAGGGATAATCAACAACAAATAGACAATTTACACAATGATAATAATTCAGGAATGTAGGTTATATTAATACCCATAAATAATCCCCCACCTTATACCCCTCTCTCTTTTTTGGAATCATAGCCCCCCATTGTTCTTCATTCCTCTCGTATCGTGACCATGAATTAATATTTTTATTAATTGTTTTAATGCACATATTGGGCCTCTAACCACATTCAACTAATACTTTCTCTTTTCTCCAATACATTAGCTCCCCTCCCCCTTGTTTTTTCACTATCCTCTGTGCAAAAAACCCTATAGGTGTACATTCATTTTACAATTCTATCTCCCTGACCATTAATCAACATATAAGATCTCCAACCGTAAATCACACAAAAATTCGATCCTAAAAAAAATCACACATGAAATTTGTCCCGAAATCGTAGATACATAGGCACCCTGGCCAAAAACATATACATTCATATAGGCACTCCAATCCAAAACCATAGACACTTAGGCTCGCTGGCCCAAATCATGTAAGATAATTTCAAAATTCATCATTCTGGCAGTAATTCCAACCAACAACCTCTCATTTTTCATGGCATGTACCACCTTTCTCTAGTTCCAACTACAATATTCTTCAAACATTATCAGTGCCGATATAAATTACAATAAACAAACTCTTGTTCCCCTCAAACTTGCACAACCCAAGTAATGGGATCACCATTCATTGCACACGAAGTATCTCAGTTGTGGCTCTAGGAACTCCAACTTTGATAATGGAATCTCCAAGTATCAAATAGTTGCAACCGTTCCTCCTTCACAACCTCTTGACACAACTATGGTGGAAAGAAAATACACAACATAATATACAATATCATGCAACTTCCCATAACAATTAAAACACAACACAATCAACTTAAACATATGTAGCAACAATGAAACAAACACACACAAAAATCCAGGCACATAAAACATAGATACATAAATGTAATTAAGGAACGACAAGAAAAAGTGAGTAAGGAAAAATTTAAACTCACTGAATCAACAATTATCCCATCTTTTAGCATAATTAACATAGTGAATACAATCACTTATCCATATGGTTGTTTCTCTATTTCTTGAGCATCCATAGAAAGAATTTAGCTCACTATGATCCTTACCACTATTTCATATGCATTATTTACCCCCCCTTTCGATCCTCACCCTCTAGGATCAGGCATTCCCTTCACTGTTTCACAATCCCTCGGGTGATCCATCATTTTCCAAGGTGTTCTTGCACAATGGGAGCGCCAACTCATTACCATATTTTTCACTAAAATTCATGACTTGTGGAAATAATAAGGTTCCAATTTCATAGCATACATCGATATACCTTATGGTATTGCACCATTTACATATCCAAGAGACCTTTTCATGCAATTTTTCTCACTTTAATTTAGCTGATCAAATTGTTAGAATATTATAACAATTTGCAATTACTAATTTCTCAAATCTATTCTATACGGAAAACTAAAATTTCCATGCATGAGTTTTCTGTGCATTATGTTCATCTCTTGTAGCTATAGTTATTGGTATTCATTATGGGATTAAATCACTTCCATATCCAAGACCATAACCTCCTACAATGTTTCTCAACTTTCATTTAGCCAAACAATTTTCGATATTTGTGCACATTATCATTTCATTGCAACATTTGCAATCAGTCTATGAAGTGATTTAAGAAACATAATATTTTAAGAATCAATCATTTCCAACTATTATTCATATTAGAAATGGAATTCAACCATTAGTAATTTTATCTAGAATGAAAATATCATTTGACACACCAGGATTTTCATAATGCAATCAAACTTTACCAACAAACATAACAAATGTGCCAACAATCATGGCCACATCTACACAATGCATCATTTCATTAACTCTAGAATATTATACATTCATTGTTATACCATGAATACATCCTCCTGAATTGAATTGGTTATGATATCATAAGCAACATAATATAATATTCAATTAAATTTTACATAAATGCATTCTAGCATCAATAGAATTTGTATACTCAAGGTCCTATTCCTTTTCTCATCAATTCAAATATTGAATTTTTCACTGAGGAAATTTTAACCTCAATTCCCTTGAGTATTTACACATCATAAAAAACCCAAAGGAATACCTGCATGGTTTTTATTACATTACTTATTTCTACCTGATCATTTGATATTTTGTAGAAGCTTGAAAACTCCCTTAACCAACTTTTGATCTACATATTACTATCATCGTTTGTCTTCATATGGATGGGTTTTACATATAGAAACAACATCATCAACATAATTTTCATCCATGCTATAAACATTTTTCTTGGATACACAATCCATCACTAGTCATACTCAAATATCACGACATCATTATTCACACATAGCAATAGACCATTCTTAGTTTACATGCATGCTACATGACATCATTATTCACACATAGAAATATGTCATTCTCAGTCTACAAGCATGTTCAAGAAATTTCACATGCAGAAATGAAAATCAATATGCATCGATCATTTGATATTTCATGCCCATTTCATGCACATGCGTTCTATCTTTATTGGATGCATCATGAATCAATTCTATCATGCTCACTAATGCATATCTAATTCATATTTAATTAATTAATTATTTTTGTTGTTGTAGATGACCATCCTTGAATGGATGTAGAACCTTGCTACCCTATGCACTTTCATTCTTCTCAATTAGGCACCACTGGAACCTATTTTAAGCCTTCCAGCCAAGCCCCAGTTGGCCATCATGCATTTCTAGCCATTAGATCCATTGGTGATGTCATCTCACAACTACTTCCATTATGCAAAACATCTCATCCAAACCTCCTTTGGCTAGAATTATCAATATTCATAGTGTTGTAACATACACTACTATAGATGAATATTGACACTACAATCTAATTAACCAGCCCCCATTTTCTCGACCAAATTGGTCTGGAAATACCATTATCATTGATTGGCATTTCAACATTCCAAAATATTTCTTTTATGTCCTTTTTCTAATACTTTTTTCCATCCATGGATTTACTCAATTTTAAATTCCTTTCTTTAATTATTTGAGTGGTTCATTGTGAAGAACTTCTTGGCCACTCAATAAAACTTTTCTCCAAATGGAATGTTACACTCCTCCATTTGCACATGTACCCTGCTTTTGTTGCACACTTTAATAATAGAGGAAGCTTTCTTGCTTTGGGGTATTGTTGATGGGAGAAATTGATCGCTCATCAACTGGAGGAGTGAATCCAGTCTGGGGTTTTCTACTTAAATCAATCCGTTTGGATTAATCCACTTCGATGGGTTTAGCGGCTCCATTAGCCAATCTAAGTCCTAAGAAAGTAAAAAAAACTAAACTAAAGAAAATAACTTAATGAAAAACACTCGCTGGAAACTATATACAAATCTAATATATACTTACAGTTCGCTAACTAATATTTACAAAATAGCTCTACTTATTATATGTACAATATGATTATATCTATGATATATGTATAAAATTTACAGAATGCAAATTTTGATCGAAATCTGCGAAAATCAAATATGAATCGATTTATGACAGCAAAACTATCATTCAGTGTTTTTGGTTTTTTATGACTTTTATAAACAAAAAATGAAATAGCAACTGTCTAATTGAGAAACATAGATAGTAATAGTATATTGTGTTTAGATTACAAGAACTTTCTGTATTAATTAAACTAATAAAATAAAACTAACAAACTGACCTGTAATCGCATCTCCTATTCGTCCTGTGTACAATATCCAATTTCGTTGTTTGATGGAGTAAACTGCAACAGATTTTTTGAATGCTTCCCGTAAACGTGAAGCAGTAATGATCGAATACTAATAACAAAACATAAGAGAAGTAGTGATAGCAATTTTATAATTTCACAAATGATCACGTTGAGTTAAATCTGGCTGTAAAAATTTGTATATAACTGCTCACTGAATAAAGAAGATTAACCTTCTAATCATCAAATTTGAACAGAATAATGGTTGTATATAATATGAGAGACATAAAACACGGACACAATATATATTTCATCACATCAATCTGTAATAAACCATGATATCTAAAGTAGTCACAATTTAATTACAAATCAAAATGACCAAAACTTGAACAAAAATACGATATGTCAATGCTAAAGTTGTACCAATATCAACTTCCATTCAAGTCTGTCAATCATAAATCCATAGTTTTCTTCTCCCAGGCAGTGATGATTCCTTAGTTTACAAAACAACACATTTATATAAGTTACAGGATCAAAACGTTTCCTGTGGATATCATCTAATTTGTTCCAGAAATTGTGGGGGATGCAACCTCCTAGATTCTACTTGATATCAAAACTAACAGCCTATTCTAAAACAACATAAAAAATAGCATGCTGAGAGATGCCACCAGTGGTTCAAATATCCTTTAGAAATCATAGGTTCCTATAAACACATAAAAATAAAAGATTTCAGATGCATTTTCGGTTATTACAACAAGTAATTCGAATTCTAGTAACTAGCTACAAAATCTCACAATTTTGTAGCTAGTTATAATTATAACTAGAATCGTATTTTATTGAATCAATCAAAATGACTAGAGGTAATATGTGCAAAAAAATCATGTATTCTAATTTAAAAAAAGACAAAATAATCCTAAACTTATTTTTGAAAATCATACCTCGGATTAAGGGATTCAACTTAATCAAGCAATCTTTGAATTTACAATGGCAGTCGTTGCTTCCATGTTCTTAAAAACAACAGACCCTGTGGATGTATAACTTGCTGACATACTACTTGAAAATACTTTGGATTGATCAAGGGTTCAGAGAAGAAGGCCGAGGAACAAGGTTGGACGGGTGAGATGGGTTCTGAGGCATAGGCCTGGAGAGGTAATAAATGTTTCAACAATTGCAAATAGACCAAAATGCACCTATCAGCCACAGAGAAAATCTGATATTTGACCTCTAAAGGATGAGATATATCTCTGTAATGACCCAATTTCTGGGGAAACCACTCGCAATGAAGGTAAATGGGCTCATTTTGGTTCTGGGTTTTCAAGGGTTTGATCTAATTCAAAACCGTTTTCTCAGAATCGCTCATGCAAAAACGTGTCTCTGGGAGGCAATTACGGGGTTAGCTTTAAGAAGTCTTCAATTACTTCCAACTGCACAGACCTATTTTTTCTCTGCAATTGTCGAATGTCAACACAAATTCTTGAGCAACTGTTAAATTAAAACAATCTAACTTTTCAACAAACACATGCCAGCCATTCCTTTCTAAGTCATCTCTGGCATTGTCAAATGATAACAATGTCTGGACACTGTTGGGCTCAATCCTCACCACAGGAGCCATGGCTAACAACACAGAATCGACAGGGGATTCAGCGATAGCGTTTTATAGAACAAGCATAGAGCCATTGCCCTAATCTTCCCCAACACAATGTGAAGAGAGCTCGAAATGGTAGACAGGAGTGTTAATTGCTATGCGTGTGAGAAAAATCGTGTAGATCGAGGCCATGCAAAAACATCATACCACGTTGTACTTGGAATGACACCTCGGTGTAATGGTACACACAAAAATCATAACAGTTGAAAACCATCATATGCATATCCACAATTTGATCACAAAATCAATATGTCAAATAAACAATTGAATCAAAGATTTTATAAATCAAAAACTCTATTAACATTAGTCGAATGCTAAATGGGTGATGGTTTAATACACATGTAACCAAGGTGTGTTTGAGACCAAGGGGTTATAACCATGAAAACAACCATGTTCATATTAAAAATAAGACAAATAGACGATAAACCATATGAACATTAACCCTTTGATGAAATCAAACATGAATTCCAACTGTGAGTATGAAAACGAAATCGAAAAGAAGTTATGTAGAAAGCGATGAGTAACAAGCGTTGTTTAATGAAATAGATTGTGATGAGTGACGAGAATTTAAAAACCCTGTGTAGGCAGCTTGTAAAAATAGAGATTATATTATGGCTGCCAACATGTATCTCTACAGAAAAGTTGTTAGATCATATATAACCATTTCCTTTTCTTGAACTCCTATGTTTTCACATAGAGATAAATCATCCACCCATAAGTCACACCTCATCTCATGATATTCCTTTTCATTTTCTTGTAGCAAGCTTTGCAACGTTCACTATATTTCTACCTTCAAGGCTATGGAGTCCTCATTAAATCCTTGTGCATGCAATGCCATTGTTCACCTATTGGCTTCATGTTCATGTGATAATTTATGATGATTCTCCTATAGAAATCTCCTCAAAATATATAGCAGTTGAATATTTATTTCCTCTACTCTTCCTTAGATCTTTATCAACCTTGGATCACCTTCTATGCAGCCATGCACCTCCCTTTATGGCTCTTTGATGCTTCAGCCAATTGTACAAGATTGACCTGCTTCCCTATCTAATAGACCTTGGAATTAATCTATAAAAAACCCGCGCAATGTTCAATTGTGAAATCTTATTCTCTTTCTAGAAATCCCTTCACACAATACTCTTTTCTAAAGTTCTCCCCTGGTCATTAACAATGCCCTATTAATAAACTTACCCCTTTTTATTTTGTTAATGTATTACACTCTGGATGTGTCTATGCACATTTACATAGGAACTATAAAGGAGTTTCAATACTCTTCCTTACCTACCAATCACCTATGGAACTTAGCTATATTATTTGGGAATGTTTCTCCAAATTTTGACATTGTTTGGAAAAAATCCTTACGTCAATAGTTACATGGTTCATGGAATCCAATTCCACTTTTTCCTACAACTTTATCGAGGAATGAAATGATCCTTTGGAGAACTTAGAACTTCTCTCATGATGTTCTCTGGATTACCTTTCCAATAGCCGTACTTAGGCCCAAATCTAATCTCTAAGATGAAAGTTATGGTTTCCTGAAAAAGCCATTTTCAACCCATTTGTGCATTTTCTCTACTAGTGTAATTTTATTAAAATACCAACTTTTGTCAATTGCAGATGAAAATATTTTAGGAACTAGATAAAATTTTGTAGGATACATAGATAAAAATAATGATAGGTAATTCATTAAAACTCCCACATTTTTAGTCTGATGCTCTAGTAAAAATTACAGAAATGTGGAAATGACGACTGTCATTTTTCACACTTTTTCCAAACTTAGAATTTTTAGCAAAAATTGCTATCTCTCAATATGTTCGCTTCTTGAAAAATTACACTAAACCAAATTTGTTTGCATTAATTTGTATATAAGCTTTAGAGTAAATAAAATTTTCCATTTTTGTGATCAGGGGTCACTTTGCCTTATCTGAAAATCTAAAAAATCCCCAAAATATGGCCTAGAATAGGGGATTTTGGCCTATTTCAACATCCCTATTCCAATCCCCATAGGATTTATTCAATTCCTTCATATTTTATCTCCATGTCTTCTTTCTGGAATCTCTCCAACAATTTCACCTTAATATGGATCTCTACCAATGATCTAGACCCAGATCTTTAAAAGCCACTATTTTGTATTTTTTGACAAATCTAAGAAGAATTGGATAATCGGCCTCTCTGACACTTTTGTAGATCTCCTCTAAGTGGAAAAAACCAAGAAGTTTCATCTCAATATGACTTAATATGATCTAGTTATGGCTAAAATCTGAAAATGTCTGCAAACGATTATTTATTTTTTGAAACTGATGCACAATCTCGCCAATGTGGCAATCGACACCGTTGATCCCAAATCATAATAAATATGTATTGTTCATATTCTCTTTATAGGAATCAAATATATTTTTTTTGGTAAACCAAACTTTCCCACCAATCTCCCTGATGCATGATCATCGACCATTGGCGATCATAGATTTCTTTTGGTCAAATGAAAAGTATTGCCAAAATCTGTCAATCCTTGATCATCGACCACTAGCGATCGGAGACATCTCTTTTAAATCCCATTTTTTCCCACAAATATCATTGATCCTTGACCATCGACGATTGACCATCCCTTCGCTAACGTAGAAATTATGTTGATGTGGCTTGACACATAGATGTTGACGTGGAATGACAAGTCATCCTAAGGTATCAACTTTGCTAACATGGCATGATATGTGGATACCGATGTGGCATGACACATGGATGATAATTTGTCATGAAACATCGCCACCATCCTTTCCTCATTGGAAATATTCCATTTCTCTTCGAAACATTTAAAACGCCTCACTAAATATGTCAATGCCCAATCATCAACCATCAACGATCAAATATTTGTCTCAAATGAATGGAAACTCTCACCAAACACCATTGATCCCTGACCATTAGACATCGATGATCAACGATCCCCTTTGGATGCATGAAACCTTCGACAAATTCTGTTGATCCTAGACCATCGACCATCGACGGATTTTGTTGGAAAACTTCAACACTTATAAATTCTGGCCAAATTCCCCAATGAATATGGATCGCCAATCTCTCATTCACAAATAATCTCATCCATTGATCTATAAAAATTATCCCAACTAAGTCAATACCCTACCATTGGCTATCAACCATCAAATATTTCTTTTGGATGCGTGAAAATTTTACTAAAATATGACTTTCCCTGACCATCGACTATTGACGATCATAAAATTCTTTTGGTCAAACAAAAATCTTCACCCAACCCATCGATTCAACCATAAACCATCAAAAAATTCTTTTGGTGAACTTCAACACTTAGATTTTTTTTATCAAAATCTAGATGAATCTGGGCCATCAATCTCTCACTCAATATGATCTTGTTCGTTGATTCTACTCTAACCTTCAAAATGACTGAAACTAATATAGACCATCGATCTATCTCATTTTCTCAATAACTGAAATTGAATCTCGGTCATTGATCTGGAAACCTTGAAAAACTTTGAAAACATTAGCAATCTTTAAATTTATTAAAACAAATCTCTTCCATTGATCTCAAGATCGAACACGGTCTCATTTGTTGATTCACTGAACTTGGTAAAACACTACAATGACCTTTAAAACATGAAATTTGACCTTCCAATTTGAATTTAGATCTGTAATTTTATAGATCAACTCCATTAAACATTTTAAACATTTTTTATTCATTGAAATTGAAATATTGATCACAAATTTCAATATTCTACTCCAATTTTCTTTCTATTTTCCCCAAAATTCGCATAGACCAAGGTCTGCAATAATGATTTTGGAAAAACTAACACTAGCTATTGGCCCATACAGGTCGAGTGTTGAACCAGTAGCTCCGATACCATATTGTAACATACTGAGCCTCCAACTGAGGAACATTATAGGTGGAAAACATATTAAATCATCATATTTTCTATTTAATAATTTACTATAGCTTACTAACTACACATCACACACATATTTAATCATTTAGTTGATTCCATAGTTCTAAATGAATCTACAACGTTTATTAAAAACATGAATGAAATTGTTCAAGAAAAAAATAAATAGATAACGTTCATAAGAATTATTTAGATAGAGAAATATCATCATAAAAACAATAGAAAACTTATATGTTAATAGTTAACCAATTCGTTGCATACAAAGGATGAACCTCCCATCCATAGAAATTGTTGTTCATTTCCTTCAATAGTAGGCCACCCTCGAGTTGAGGCTATGAGTGAACAAGGAGATTCATCCCTCTTGGTTTTCCATTCTCCACACACAAAGTAGCCTCAAAACCCAGGTTCCACTCTGCTCCTCACAACTTGCACAACCCAAGAAATGGCATCCCCCTACACTGCCCACAGTCCCTCATGCCTTCCCACTTCCCTCCAGGTCTCTAGTGCACTTGTTTGACTAGAAAATCATCACAACTACTCCATGACTACTCATATTATCCTTCACAAGGCATTTGAGCACTTTCCTTAGTAGAAAAATGCTTTACAAGCTTACAACCTGATTTACAGGAACACAAGCCTCTTTCTCAGCATACAATATAGCCAAACAATGGCTTCCTTAAAAAAATTATGGTTGGTGATATTCCTGACACTCATATCGTCTCTTCCTGTCCAAAAACTACCAGTAAAAACTCACTCCCATGCAAAAACGTGACTGTCTAAAATCTTCCTCCTTGGCCATACAAATTTTCCTCTCTTTGTTTGCTTGCTTGACATCACTTGCACTCTTCCCCAATATGATTGTACTCATTCTCATTCTCTCTAATAACTATGGGATGTGACTCCCCACATCCCCCCTCTTACATTAGTTTAATGATTGCTTTTAGGGACACTCAATAACAAATAGACACTTTACACAATGATAATAATTCAGGAATGTGGGTTGGAATAATACCCATGAATAATACGCCCCCTTGTACCACTCTCTCTCTTGTGGAATCATATCCCCCCATCATTCTCCATTCCTCTTGTATTGCAGCTAGAAATTACTATTTTTATTAATTGTTTTAATGCATTTATTCAACCTCCAACCACATTAAACTAATACAGGCTCTTCACCCCAACACATCATCTCACCATCCTAAATAACATTTATACAATTACATTATAATTCATGGGTATTAAAATAGGGCATGCTAAACCTCTTTTGGTGCATGTTCATGGACCCTTTATTTCTCTACTTCTCGAGATGCATATTCCTCCATCGTAAAAATTTTGAACTTTGGACAAGGGTTTTAGGAAATCCTTGTAATGACAAGTCCTTCTTTGCTCAACAAGTTCTTGAAAATATTTAGTTATTCTAAATGATCTAGAGCTCCTTCTAGATTAGTAGTATGGGGGTTCTTTCAAAACCTTAAAAATAATGATAATGAAATGATATAAATAGAAAGGAAAGCACACCACTCAAAAAACACTTGATGAATCTAAAATGAAATCATGCACTTGCACTCCAAATGTTACTGAGACCATGTAGTCACCAAGTCATCTATTCACATGAGTTATATCTTCACAAATGAAACTCACTTGCATAAAATGTAAACACACTTATTTTAAAAAATGGAAACAAACTTGCATGGACGAAAACTTACCTACATGAAGGAAAACAATGAGACTTTTGAGGAACTCACTAAACTAAATTTTTCAGGCTAGAACCCCTTCAAAGTTTTGAAGTAAAGGCATATTTGTGTCTTACCACTTCTCCTTCCCCAAGTTGCAAAAAGAGCTACAAAACAAAAACTTGTGAAAATAACCTACCCTTCCTCTAATCCCTTATAGAACCTCCCCAACAATGGCACCAAAAATGTTGAGAAAATTAATTAAATTAATTTTTGATCATTAAATCATCAATACATGGGTGTAATCTTAGAGGTGCCAACACTCTATGTGAAGGGACTAAGACCAACATGAATATGTAATTGATGAAAAAGAACAGGAAACTACACTAGAAAATCACAAGAAACTTATTCATTGGGAAGAACAACAAGAAAATAGCATGTTGGCGCAAGATATAACTTTCACTCAAGGAAGTGTTCAGCATCATGTAATATCATTCCCAACTTCAAGTGAAACTGTTCTTGCAATTGCAAAAACAAACTGGCAAGGCATGTAAAATGCTAGTGAGAAAAGGAGAAAGCATTTAGAATTTAAATCTAAGAGATATGATAATTGGTCCAATAGTATCAAGGCTTCCCCAATGGCACCAATCCCAATATTTCAATTACTCAATGGTTAGGTTCTTAAGGGATTCAAAAGAAGAAATTCATGCATGAAATATGGGCTGTAAAAAAATGAATAAAATATACAACAAGTAATCTAAACATTTAAGTAATTCCATATACTTATGACTTGAAAAGAAAAGAAAATATGCATAGCTAATATAATTGTAAGGAACTAAATTGCAACATTGGCCAAGTTGAGGGGCCCTCCCAACTAGCTTCCTACTACAAGAGAATTGCAACACTAAAGATTGATCATGTAATATTCCAAATATAAAAAAGTATGTAGAACAAAAATAAATATCTAGAAATGGCAGATGAACTACAATATAACCATAAAAACACCACAATAATACAAAAATGATACTAGAATAACACCAGAAACAAAACTTTGATTATTGAGAGAAATGTTCACTTGCCTCTTCGAGGGGGAAACCTCCCGCAGAGAAGAGAGATATTACAATAATATCAAATAAAAAATTTCTCATACCCTCAACTCCTATTTATACTAAATATGTCTATCAAAAGAACCATCTAGAGGAAGATCCTTCTAGAAGCGGAAGGTTCAATTAGGTCTTCTTACATTGGAATTATTCTTCCTTATTGCTAGGTCTTATTAATATTGACCTTTATTACATGGAGATCTATTATTCAACCTATGTGAGGGGTTAGGTCTCTAACATGTCCTCCCCCTTAAAAAAAACCTTGTCCCCAAGGCTTGAGATGAGAAATTGTTGTAGAATGGTAGTTGGTTCCCAAGTGGCATCTGCTGGAATTGTATCTTTCCACTTGAATAAGACTTCCTTGATGGTTCACTGACATAGGCGATGCTCACGTTGGTACAAAAATGCTTTTGGTTGTATCCAAATGGAGCCTTCTTCATCCAACTTGGGAAGGTTGGTTTGAGTTTGGAACTTAGTTCCAATCACCTTCTTTAAGAAGGAAACATGAAAAATAGGATGGAGCTTATAATGAATGGGAAAAGATAACTGATAGGCCACCTATCCCACAAGCCTGAGAATGGTATAAGGACCATAAAATTTGGGTGTCAAATTCTAACAATGGTCAACCTTGAGGGAATTTTTCTTGTAAGGTTGCAGTCAAAGAAACACCTAATCCACTTCTACAAATTGATGTTCACAGCGAACTTGATCTGCTTATTGCTTCATGCGATTTTGGGTCATGACCAAATTCTCATGGAGTTAAGTTTTTATTGTTTACTTAAATACAAATGGCCTTTGTATCGAATCTCATCATTGAGCTAAGAGTATCTTAGGGAAACTAGAGAATTGGACTGCAATTTTTGTATCGGATGCGAACTTTTTGGATCATATATCCATTCCTGGAGAACAACTTGGAGCCAATCTAGTACAATGAAGGAGAGATAAAAAAAGGGACCCTTCATCTTCATATTTTCTGGAAAGGTCATCAAAAAACACATTGTCTTTGACTTTGATATAGGAGCATCACTCCACCTCAGCATGTTCCAGTCAATTAACTAGTATGGTGCACATTCAAGAGAGGGAGAGGCGTCGCCCTCTCATTTTGCCTCAAGAATCAAAAGTGTGATCCAAGAATTTAATGATGAAAATATGGAAGAGCCAAGTTGTGCATTGACACAAGTTGGAGATAAGGTCACCATTAAGTGGTTGATGACATGAGGGATTTGCATTCGATTTGTAGCAGATTTCCATGATTGTAATTTTACCAGTAGACAAGCGTTTTGAATGGTGATTTGACACCACTAGTTTAGCTTGTGAGGGAAGCTCGTTGAGCCCCTCTTGTATAAAGATTTGTATTGTTTCCAAGTAGGGTTGTTGTTGTAGGTATACAGAATTTGATGAAAAATAATTGTGAGCCACGTTAGGGAGATTGGTGAGGGTTGAGACTCAGTCACATTCCAGATTCAAACTATTGTAATTTGACATTCCAGCATTAATAGAAAATGACAGTTTTTCCTGTTATCAATTTCTGTATGATGGATGTTGTGTTATGAATTCCATTTGTATGCATTTGAATTGTAGATGAATATTATAAATCATCAGCATGGATAGAGATACAATTTTCTATCCATGAGTGTGTAGAATTAAATCTGGTTCTGTAGTTTAAGTACAAGGAGTTCACAACAGAGAGAGGAAACTATGTGAGCCAATGCAAGGAGTGCATGTATGAACTCAAGGTGGTTAAGTACCTTGGAAATAAAGAATGTGTGGGAGGAAGCATAATTCATAGTTATTGATTACTCTGAAACACTCTGCCAAGAGGGAATAGAGTTACTATGAGCATGCACAAAGACAACATGGTTGGAAGTGTTGGAATCCTTAAGAGAATCCTAGAATTACTGAACATTCTAAGGAAGGAAGGATTTGCAAGAGTGCATCGACAAAGGAAAGGAGATGACTTAAACCCTTTCATAAATATAAGCAAGAAGTCATCAAAGAACAAAGTTGAGCAC